>RHGI01000030.1:6701-74068 GCA_005281525.1 Taphrina communis | reverse complement strand
CCCCCCCCCCTTTTCTGGACAGTTGCAGAGGCAAAAGGTTGGAGTAAAGTAGAGCAAAAGTAGGTTTATGAAATGCATCGATTCTACCCACTCGCTCTTACCATGCCCGTGATTCTATGTGACCCGATTTGCATGATTTTAAACTCTACTTTGATGCTATTATGCAATTTGTATTGGAATTCCCTCGTGGTGGCCATATTTTGCACGAGTGACTCGGACTGGCGAGTAAAAGCTCTTATAGTCTCGCCTCTTTGCGCGTCCAGCCGGCTTCTTGCGCGATGAATTCCGCACACCGTTCGCCGATGCCGAGTACGGTGAGCATGGGGTTGATGGAGACCATGGCGGGAAACACCGACGCATCAGCGATACGTAACCTCCGTGTTCCTTTCACCTTCAAGTCCGGTGTCGTGACTGCGGAGGTATCAGAGGCGTGTCCCATCTTGCATGTTCCTGCCGGGTGGTAGACGGTATGTGCCACTTTTCGGCCATAGACGCCTAGTTCCTCGTCCGTCTGCACTGATGGTCCCGGAGCGACTTCGCGCTTGATCCAGTCGCTGAAGGGCGCTTGTGCGGCAATCTTGCGCGCGGCCTTTAAGCCTTGAATGATGATTTTCTCGTCGTAGTTGCCGGCATCTTCAAAGTACTTGAAATCCAGTGCCGGTTTGACTTGGGGGTCGGGGGAGGTGAGATAGACTTGTCCGCGGCTCTGTGAGCGGGGGATATTGGGCGTCATGCAGAACGCGTGAGTGGGCGTGTCGTAACCCAATCGCGCAGTGTTGAGGGTGAAGGGGATCTGGTAGCAGTGCATCATGACGTCCGCGGACTCGCCGCCGTCCGTACAGATAAAGACGCCCGCATCAGAGTCCATCGTCGTCTCCTGCGGTACGGGACGGTTCATCTCAAACATGATGATGGATTCCGGGTGGTCCTGCAAGTTTTTGCCGACGCCCACAGAGTCCAGCAGGACAGGCATGCCCAGACCTGCCAACTGATCTCTCGGTCCGACGCCCGAATGTAGCAGGAGACGAGGTGTGTCGATAGCCCCAGCGCACAGGATAATCTCCGTCCTTGCATGTACCGTGAGACGCTGTCCCGAAGCCAACTTGACATCGAGCGATCGAGCAGTCATGTCGTCGTCAAAGTTGATCTTTGACACCCAGGCGTTTGTGAGGATGGTCAAGTTTGGACGGTGCTCCTCGCCCTTCAGGATGGGATGTATGTACGCCACTGAGGCTGATGATCGACTATTGTCCTCTGGGTTGTAGCTGATGGAGAAGAAGCCCGTGCCAGACTTGAATTGTCCGTCGCGGCGAATGGTGGCATTGAAATCGTCGATGACGGGAATGTCGAGTGCCTTGGAGGCCGAGCTGATCCAGTCCTTGACGAGCTGGTTGCGGTGACGCGGGTGGATGGGGGTGACATTGTTGCGCAGCCGGTCCAGCGCCCTCGTCATCTCCTTGAAGGACCATCCATCCGCACCGAGCGACTCCCACTCCTCCATGTCACGCCTGAAGGGTCTATACGAGATGAGTGTGTTGTGCGACGAGCAACCTCCCAGCAACTTTGCGCGCGAGTGTCTGATGTGGCTATTGCCTCTCGCCTGCTCCGTCGTGCCATAGTCAAAGTCGAATTCCCCTCCCAGAAGCGAGAGCCACTTGCGAAGATTCAGCACCTGCGGCAGGTTCAAGTCCGATGGTCCGGCCTCGATAAGCAGAATTTTGGCATGGGGCAAGTACGTAGCGAGTCTAGAGGCAATGACACAGCCGGCAGTGCCTCCACCCACGATGCAGTAGTCGAAGGAAGTGCTGGTCAGTTCATCTACGGTCGCCATCCTCGGTGTTCGAACTTCTGAAGGATTCGATTCGATGATGCTGGCTACAACGGAAGATATACCTTGTGCGAGTACGTACTAGATATATATGATGAGATGGAGAAAACAAGATTTTCACGCAAATTCAGCGGCGCTTCCTGCCTCCCGCAGCCATCGCCGCCACCCCGAGAAGCCTCCGGAGCTTGTCATGATCAGCACAATTGTCTCGTCAGCTGCTGGTGTTCCTGCCTCTTACAGTTGTATCGCCTTTTGACCGAGGCATTGATTCCAGTGATCAATCAGAAGATGAGACCCTGTGACAAGTATAGTAGACTCGGAAGCGAACCTGACACTCAATTCACTGACATCAACGCATCCCACGCGCGCACTTGCAAAGAGCGGCAATTTCCCGATCAGGAAGGTCATGATCAGCGAATTCCACACGCTTGCGTTTCTTCGCGTGACTGATTCTCTTTCTAGATCAGCCGGAGTTGATCCGTCACAGTTGCTACGATTGAGTGAAGCGAGCTTTGTCCGGACTGAAATATAAGGGACAAGGGGAGAATTGACATTCAAGCAGAAAAGAGAAGAGACAATAAAGACCAAGTCTCGCCTAGCAACTACTGCTTGCTGAACCACCGCTGGACGTACCCTTGCACGCCGGCAAAGAGTCCGAGTCCCGCGACTCCCAGCGAGACGGTCTGGAGGTCGAGTTGTCCGTCGCGGTACTTGCGATACCCGACCACGCCGAGCGTCACGAGCAGGATGGAGTCGAGCACATTATAGGTGCGCGCGTCCTTGCCCAAGCTCAGCAGCACGCCCTCCGTCTTCCTGCCCACCTCCTTCGCCTTGTCTGCCGCCCGATGTGCTTTTTCCTCCAGTTCCCGCTTGGCCGCGTCCTTCTTCTCCTTTGCCTCTTCCTCTCGCTCGTGGCCGCGCGCCTGAGTCTCCGTCTTGACGTCTCGCTCCTTGTAGTCGCTCGGCACCACGTTGATCGAGTGGTCCTCGCTCGTCACGTCCGCCGTCTCCACCGTCGTGTGATCGTTCAGTTGCGGGACAGGGTGCGCTTTCTTGTCTTGCGCCGATTGGGATGGGCCGTGGGAGGCTACGTCGGCGTATGAGGACATGTCGTTATATTCTTGTAGCTATAAATACTGTGACTCGTGACTAGTATCTTTGAGTACCTGGACGTCAATCAGTACCGTGTATCAGCAGGGCGAATTGCAATGGTGGAGAGAGGGAGCAAGAGGTGACTTGGGGCTGGTGACCCGTCCAATTCACACAACCTGGAACCTTGGAAGTGACGCACGCCCTCCCACGTCCCTCGCAAGTCGGCTAATCTGGTTTCAGCTGTTAATTGTCATTGCCGGCCAACTACGTCCCAAGCTTAGAGGTATGGCTATTCATGGTTGCGTGCACGCATTTGTGGTTGAATACTAGTGCTCGATACGATGCATATCTATACTCTTGTAATCCATACATCATGAGTGTCATATAGTCGTATTGTCGTAAATTGTCTCTAGTTGTTCCAGCTTTCTACAGCTGCAGCTGCAGTGTTGATCGGAATGTTTGATCTTCTCCAGCTAAAGCAGGTATGCACTCGGCTTTGATCTCGTGATGTTTCCGCGTATAGTACCGCTTGACAGACCCTGTGAAGGCCAGCACAGCTCGAGTGCGGTCATTGTGAAAGCTTCCACGCCATTATCGGCATCTTGGAGAGCCTCGCATTCAATAGACACGAGCAAGCCGCATACACAACACCTCGTCGGATCATCCGACGGCACGAAATCTAGTGGATCGATCATGACTCAGGAGGAACGACATTCTCCCCGTCGTCCATCTCATTCATGGGCTCGGGTCTCTGTCCAAAGTAAATCTTTTTGCGACAGACATCCACCACCTCCATCTGCACTACCCTGCCTGTTCCGTGTCCATTCTCCTCCCTCGTGTCGTCTTCCTCTACATCAACGTCCATCCCTTCCGCATCTTCCCCATTTTCTTGTGCGATAGGCTTGACCGCTCGCTTGCGGCGGAGGACGGCAAAGGGCGTCTTGAGCGTGACCACTTTGCCCTCCATCTTTTGGTACCCGACAATCAAGTATATCCGCCCGTCCTCCTCCTGCACCAAACGGCCCAGCCGACGCTCATCCTCGTCCAGCCGTGCGATACTTCCCTGGATTTCCAGAAAGACCAGTTCATTGTTGCCCGTGAGGCGCAGAAAGTGAGAGCCTGGTCCTGCGGTGCTGGAGAATGCCGCGGGTGCGGACGGAATTGGCGGGATGGATATGATTGTTTCCATTCCTGCAGCAGTATCCCTATTACTGCTACGCTACATGACTCGTCATGGCCAGTCACGACTCCAGCGTATGCATGATGACCAAAACTTGTTCTTGTGTGTCTTTCTACGCAAAGTCTACTCGTTCATCTGATCACTGATCGATATCCTCAATCAAGGTGTCACTCACGTGCACAAGCGACCTTCTCCACACTTAATTGTTCACTCGATCGACGAAGCGGAGAATTCAAAAGTTGACGTTTGTTTCTTCTGCCGTGTCGTCCGGTCGATTAGCTCTATCTATATTCAAAACTCACTCTATCCTATTGTTCCACCTGAATTCATCCTCACTTGGAAAACGGGAAGGAAGGGTATAGAGATGAGTTATAATGGCTACCATCAAGTGAATGAGCAGCCGCGGATGGGCACCGTGCGCAACAACAATCCCCTCAACCCCTTCAGCAGCAACACCACCAACCCGAAACAATGGGGCAGCGAGACCCCCGACCGTCTGAAACCGGCGCAAGATTTCATCGAGATGGCCGCGTTTTCCCTCTTCTTCAGCGGCATCTACTGGGCTTCCCTGGGTGTACTCTTTACCACGAAAGGATGGTTCTCGGCATGGTTGACGGCGACGACGTTTGTGTTGTTGGCAGGGAGTCTGGTGGGTGCCGCGGCACTGTGTTTTAAGCGGTGCAGTATCTGGTACGAGTATGGCGCGATGGAGTACTGGCAACCCTTGAAGGACCTCTTGCGCGCCGGGATCGCGCGAAAGGGCATCGCGTCCCTCGCAAGTGGGATCCTCATCTTTCTCGGCACCGTCGTCTATGGTCCCTTCATCGTCGGCACCATTGCCTGGGTCGATGAACTCGGTCAACGCGCACACAGGGATTGATCCTCGATTGAATATGGGGATGATTGGCATAAACTGCACGCAGGCACGACGGTAATACAAAAAAGAAAGAGAATTATGCATCGCATTAGCTAGTCTAAGTTTCAAATCACTTCCTTCCTCTCTTGCCCATTTATCATATATGCCATGTCGCTCTCAAACAGTTCTCGAGAAAAAGTGTATACTTGTGGGAGTGGTGGACGGACGATGCGTGATGTAACGTCAACAGGCACACCCGCCCCCGTGCTGGCGCTTCTTGAGATCCACGACGCCGAACCCACGACCGGTCTCTGCTTCTTCTTCGTCGCCGACATCGAAAGCAGTCAACTCGCGCCTCGCGACGTCCCTGCTCCGTAACTTTCTCGCAATGTCCGTGAATAATCGCTCGACACTCGTGCCCAGCTTGGCAGACACCTCATAACACTCAATCTCGCCGTCATATCCGGTAGAATTGATATCATCATTCTCGCCGACATGCGTCAATCGCTGCGCAACCATCCTTCTCGCATCATCAATCGTGACGTGTCGCGTAGAAGTCGTAGTTGTGGCTGCCGCCGCAGCGTCGCACTTGTTGCCGACCACGACGACGAGGGGACTTTTTGTGCCGCAGTACTTTCGAAACTCGCCGTAATGATACGTCACGAGACTCTCGAGTGATTGCGGATTGGTCACGTCGTACACCAATATCGCGCAGTCGGTGCCCCTGAAAAACGTCGGCGACAAACTATTGAATCGTTCCTGTCCCGCCGTGTCCCAAATACATAACGCGATCGTGTCTTCCGTGCCCGTTCCGGTCGTCGCTGACTCGTCCCGATCAAGGTTGACCGATGGCGAAGAGGACGGTATGGAGACGTTCTTGGTCAAAAAGTTGGCGCCAATGGTCGCGCGGTAGGAGAGGGAAAACGTGCCGTGAAAGTACTGCGTGCGCAGAGACGACTTGCCCACCCCGGCATCACCAATGATGAGTACTTTTTTACTCATCCTGTATGGTCGTCGTGGGTCGTCCTCATACTCCTCGACAACGTCCTTGTCATTTGGCGACTTTTCCTCACTGCGCTTCGTGAATAATGGTGCTCTCTCGTAGTCAAGTAGAGCAGCAGCAGATAGAAATACAGGCCAAGGTGTTTTTGGGGATTATGCGCGAAAATGGAGATGCGAATCAAGTGGAGAATTCAAACGTGCGATCCACAATCCCACGTAAATGCGCCAAGCAAATCGAGTGCTCGCTTTCACTAAATAAATGGATTATTCACAACCCGCAGAAACGACTTTTGCCTGGATTTAACTCTACGCAGAGAACAGACACTAAATCAATGTCGCTGCAGATGAGTATAGATAGGACCGCAAATTCAGTAGATACAATATGAAGAGAATGTCTCGAATATGATGCATTAATTCAATCGTGTTTCATCACGTTATATGTGTTTCTTTTCGTCATTAAACATGTCTCATGCCTATCATCAAGATCGGATCAGCAACAAAGAACCCCTCCAATCAATGTTACAGTATTCACACAAGGACCTCAGTCAGCATCGGCTTTATCGTTGATGAATCAGCAACGGAGCAGCAAGCTCTCGTCAATGCTTGGCCACGGGACTCTTGCTCGCAATCTTGCTCTTCAAGGAGTTCTCTTTGAGTTCCTGCGCCCATCCTGGTATGGGCTCGTTGCTGCCCTTGAGCCCCACCTTGGTATCGGAATTGCTGTCAAACACCCAGGGATCCTGGAGCTGCTTCTCCGCAGTCGCCCGTTCAGCGGCGTTGAGGTTCAGCATCGGCGTCAGGAAATTGGCCAATTGCTCCGCGTCGTTCCAGGAACACTTGTACTTGTCATGCAACACATCGCAGAGACTCCACATGTTGAGCTTTTCAATCTTGCGCAAGACGCCCTTCTTGTTGAAGAGCTCATTCGAAAACTTGCCGGACAGCGCAATGTGTCTCGGAAAGTGTCCCAACAATTCCTCAATCTGCGCAATGTGATCATCGTCCTTCTCGTACGTTTTGCCTGCTTTGGGGTCAAACAAGTAATCGCCAGTGAGCAACTCAAACACCATGCACGCCATGCTCCAACAATCGGCACTGGCACCCCATCGCGCACCCAGAATGACTTCAGGTGCACGGTACTGTCGAGTCTGGATATCATTCGTAAAGTGATGATGCGTCCAACAGGCATTGCCGAGATCTGCAATCTTGACCGTGATTCTGGACAAGTCGATGGACGCCGAGTCCTTGACCCCTCCACCTTCGCGTGTGGCGGCCGACATCAACGTCCTCAAATCATGCGTACTCTTGTCATTCCCAGGATGTCCATTGCTACTTGTATGCTTGCTTGCGTGCTCATGATCATCAGATTCGAGAGAAATATTCGAGACGAAATCCGTAATGCCCTCAGCTGTTTTCTGACGATCGAATGGAGAGCTCTCGTTCGACGCCCCATTGAAATAACTGTCAAACACAGCAGCCTTTTTGTCTTCCACTGCGTTATCAGGCGCCCTCTGTCTCTCTTTTGCCATCGTGGAGCCCTCGCGACCTTCTCCTTCGCGCAAGTTCAGGTTCGTAGCTGGGGTATGTAAGAAGGACGAAAAGGTATGCGGACTGACGGAAGCAGGAGAAGGTAAAGGCTGCGATCCGGTGATGATGCGGCCGAAACGCGGCCTACGTTTCCCAGGTTCATGGCCGTGCTTCATCTCCTCTGCTGTTTGCGATGCTGCCGCTCTGGCGACGGCTTCGACATCATCGATGGCAATCAGAACATTTTCCGGCTTCAGGTCGGTGTGGATGATTCCACATTCACGGTGTAGATAATCCAGCCCCAACAAGATTTGGCGTGTAATCTGCTTGACCACAGCGACCGGAATGCCGCGATGTTCATATCTCTTGATCAGTCCAAGCAGATTTTCGCCCAGTACCTCAAACACCATGCAAACATGTTTCCCATTTGGACCTTCGTGCTCAAATTGATCGAGTAATGAGACTACATGGGCATGACCAGGATGTGCAGGATCGGCTGTTGCAATCTTTTGGCACAACTTGATTTCGTCGACTGCTGTTTCGGTATAGTGCGAAGCACTCCGCACAACTTTCAGCGCAACGTGTCGATTCTCTTGCGTATCCCTCGCCAGCCAAACAGTCGAGAAGTGTCCCCAACCCAATTTTCGCGTCGTTATGTAACGTCCGTTCTTGTACGACTCATTGAGCTTCACGGGGTGGTAACCACCGGGACAATAGTCCTTAAAATCCTCCTCTTCCTCCTCTTCCGCATCCGTCACTTGGGCCGACGATGTCTCTGGCGTCGAATGACTCGAATGATGGGACAACTGTGGGGAATGCATGCTATTCGACGTCGACAGTATCGATTTTCCGTCCTTTTTACGCTTCTTTGTCTGTTGCATGGCAGTCTTTGCCTTTTGTATCGCAGTCTTCTTCGACTTGTCCATCGACCTGACCTATAGCACCGAGACGACGCTAAAGATTCGACGAAACGGAAAAGAACCAGTGGAGCCTCGAATCAAGGAGCACTCGACTACTTCGAAGTCTGCAACGAATGGCAACTACCAAGAGAATCTGTCACAATTGTAACGTTAGACGTTGCCCAACACAGGCGGGCAGATGAAAAATAGTCGTTATCGTCTTCTGACAATCGTCATCGACAATGCAGGCGGGTGGTGGTAGATGCGTTTGCGAACCTTGAAGGGATCGCCCAGTTGCCGGGCTGCCGCTCGAAAAGAATGATGAAATGCATGTGCACGCGCGCAACGCTCCCACTTCCCACTTTTTCTGCACAACGTTGATAACCAGCATGCAGCCAAGAATTACGAAACAGCGAATCACTTGTCAGGCGACTTCAATAGTGCAACGTCGCAGAACAATGAGCACTTACCCATCTTCATATCAGCAGCTTTTTCGCCGTGACCCAGACAAAAGCTTGTCGTCACGACTACTCCAAACCACATCAAAATATGAAGCCTGTGGGATTCGAACCCACGCGGTTACCCACCAGCGCCTAAAGCTGGCGCCTTAACCAACTCGGCCAAAGCTCCATCAGAGTTGGGCAATTTTATAGTATATAGATACTGTTTGCCAAGTCTATAAGACCATTTATGTTTTGTGTCATATTTACTTTGAGCTGATTGAGGGTGTACATATGTTGTGCAACAGGCTTTGAGTGTCATGGCTCTTGCAGATCTGCATTCTTCGGTGATTGCGATACGACCACTTCGACGATGAAACGTAGCGACCTCCGCAGATCGTAGGCAAATCTTATGGATGGCAATGGCCTTGTGGGATATGATAGGAAATACTGTATCAAGTGATGCGAATTGAGAAATATCTATCTGACAAACACGCTTTTGCCGTCGAGTAAAAGGAACGCTAATATGCTATGACCACCATACATCCGCATATGAAAAGATACTTCGATATATCTTACCACCTCACTCGTTGCTGTTGCTGCTGCTCGGCTCGACCTCCTTGTTGATGCGGCGTCGCCTGTATCATAAAAGTTGCAGGCTGCAATCCACCTGAGGCACCATGCGGACTGCTTTGATGCTGCTTCTGTCGCAAAAGGCCGAATGCGAAATTGCTGATGAAGAGACTCCCAAATATCAGCATGAGACAAAAGACCATTGTCTTGTAGCTGATTGGCTCAATCAGCGAGTTGACGATCTCGGCAAATGTCTCGGCCGATACTCGAGCCCGTCCTACCTTTGCAGGATCACGCTCCATACACTTCTCCCATGCCTGGCATGCCATCTGCATCGCAGGAACGCGCTGATCAGGACTGCACCTGTTCTCTAGATATTCCTTGCTGCATATCGAGATTTCCGACAGGATTTCAGCACTGTACTCCTCCACCTTTTTGTTCACATCTGCTTGTATGGTCATGATGAATGAGACCAAGAAATACAGCACTATCGACAGTAGAAAGAGATTGAAGAACAGCTGTAAGTATCCCGAAGCGATATAGGGCAGGTCTCTGTGCTGATCGATTGACCAAGAGCTGGCATCCTTACTGAGCTTCCTTGTCCCTCCAACTAACGGAATGGCTGGGTCAAATTCTTCGTCGTCCGAAACCTGCTCGTGATGAATATCTCGCAGGTACTTTTGTCGGCGTCGTTTGATCTTTAATTTTGCGAGACCAGACAATTTGTTCCTCTTGGTAGCACGTTGTCCAGCTGGTAATGGAGACTCTTGCTCACTATGTCCTCCATCGTCCGTAACGTCATCTGTATTGTCTGTACCAGGGGTGTCTTGTTGTGCAGAGAAGTCCACACGACTCGAGAAGTTTGTCGGTAGTGTCGCTTTCGTATGGGGTAATGTGCGTGGTGTTGAAAATGAAAATGGCGTGGACTTTGTTGGACTTTCATGCCAGTCTCCTGTGTGGTCAGCAAGTGTAGACATAAGCAATAATCTTCTTATCACACTTTTGAGTTGACCTGATTTGCTCTTATCCAGAGTCAAGGTCTTTCCCAGGTTAATGAGAGAGAAGGGCGAATTCGGGTCAGGTTTCAGCGGATTCTCGTACTGAAAGTCCATCGGGGATTCGTGCGTCCGCATCATCTCAGGCACCGCAGATCCTTCTGATAGTTGCTAAGACAGGCTGGACAATGACTCGGAAAGTAGGGGCGGCCAGAGCTACGGCAGGACGAATTTGTATGGTGCACAAGAATGAAATGGCAACCGCGAAATGATGTCGAGGCTCCAAAATTGCATCAAAACTCAAACACGAAACCGTGCGAATTGCGGCTCCATCAATTCTCCCTCCACGACGCAAGAATATACATGAATTGTGCGCACAAATCTCGCCGACACACCAATGCCACTAATAATCAGCCTTTCGACTTGTTGTCAAGCCACACGACACACTCGACACAGAAGAGTTCACGTTCGTTCGTAAATCGAAGAATTCAAAATGGCTTCGCCTGCTCGGCCGCCAAAACCAGGAGCAATCCAACAAATCTCTCGTCCTGGTAGTGTTGCATCTCCGAAACCACAGCCCGTTGCGGATCCGACAGTCGTTCCTGAGGTCGACCGTGCTTTTTTCGAAGGACTTTCTCAGGCAGAGCTCAAATCGATCCTGGATGATCCACAACTACTCGAGTCTATATACTGGGCAAAACATCCTCTGCCTGCACAGTACACTCAAGTCTTGGCAGAAATCGAAGACGAACAGCAGAAATTGAGGCACGACTTGGAGAGACTGACTCCAGAGGTCCTGGAGAAAAAATTTGAAGCGGAGAACTCCTTAATCAAGACCAAAACTCTGCAAGACGAGTGGGAAACTGTGGAAAGAGCAATGTATTCAGCTCTCAAGCCCTATGGATCGGAAGCTCTCTATGCTAGACTACAAGCAGCCGTATCTGACTCTGAAAAGCTCTCTGACTCGCTCGTCTCCTCATTCCTAGATCCTGGTCCAGCCCCGACCAACGAAGACGTTCATGACTTTATCAGGGCGCATCGGCAAACGAGAAAGCTACATCATCTACGGTCCGAGCGTCTCTCGAGATGGAAGGACGGCAGAGTCGGAGGATTTCGCTGATTGGAACGCTTTTCAGATCGCCAGGCAAGTCGAGCATGTCAAACGTGAGCCATTTGATGAAGATTCAGACAATCGTTCGGCATCGCCCAGAATCATGCACAGAAAGAACGACGAGGCACACTAAGATAAGCCAACTGCCGAGCACAGTATATGGTCACGGAAGACCGACTTGGAAAACTATTGTGGCGCATCAAGCACAACGACTCCAATTTGCGGGGAAATCTCCGCGATTGTCGTCAGTCTTCTTAAGCATGCTGCAGATGACAATCAAGGTCGTACATTCTCGCAGTCATCAATACCGTGCCTTTATAATGTCAAAAGAATTGTCTACAATCGTCAAGACTTCTGCAGCTCAATTACGTCGAATTTTATCGACACATCGAAAGAAAGTCTTGGGAGGCGCACTACTATATTGCTTATTCAAGACGAATTCGCTTCTGTCACAAAGAGCACTGAACCATGGCGCGAGTGACACATACGACTGGTCACGGGAAATAGTGGTGGTGACGGGCGGCAGTTCAGGGATCGGATACTGCGTGGTGGATCAATTATCCGCGCGGGGAATCAAGGTAATCATCCTGGATCTTCATCCACCACCAGAGACGAACCCGTACGTGCACTATTTCCGCTGCGACATCACCTCGCGCGACGACCTCGCGGACGTAGGACGCCGCCTCGTCGACGTTGTGGGCCACCCAACAGTCCTCATCAATAATGCCGGCATCGTGACTCCACCAAACGCGATCCTGGACAAACCGTGGTCAGACATCACCAAGACTCTCATCGTTAATGCCGCCTCCCACTTTCTCACGGCACAACAATTCATGCGACCCATGATTGCCGCAAATCACGGACACGTCGTCACCGTCGCCTCCATGGCCGCTTTTCTGGCCAGCCCTAATGTCGCGGACTATAACATGTCCAAAGCCGCCGCCCTCTCCTTTCACGAATCCCTCGGCACCGAACTCAAACACTTACACCCCACTGCGAAAGCCGTGAGAAGTAGCGTCGTGTGTCCCGGATACGTCGCCACAAAACTCCACTCCTCACACGCGTTCGGGTCACTCGATAATCCACTACTCAAGGACGCCATGACACCCGGCCAGGTCGCTGCCGAAATCGTCGCCGTCGTGCTCGGTGGGCAGAGCAGGACCGTCATCGTGCCCAAGTCGCTGGGTCTCTTTACGGGCAGCAGGGGTTGGAGCGAGTGGTTGTTTAGATCCGTGCTCGACAAGTGCGCTGCCGCCTCCCTCTCTTGATTGATTGATCGATCGATCGATGCGCGAGGATTTGATCCATGCCCAAGAAATAACAGTGGTAGAGTGTAAAATGCTTGAACATGACCGAAAGATTATATTTTACGGCAAAAGAAGAATCAAGAAATGCCACTACGAAATGATGGACGTTTCACTATAGCTACACCTTATAACAAATACCACCACTGACAAAGATTTTATTCTCCTCCGTCATCCTCTCCAGCGCCTGACTCATTTCCCGGGGACTAAACAGGTCCTCGGGCGAAAGTGTCTTGTTCACTTCCGGCAAGAGATCCTCCGTCGTGCATGAATCGTCGCTGAAGACCGAGGTATTGATGAGGCTCGAGAGACGTGCCTCGAATGTGCGGTACCGCTCGCTCGTCAGCGCCGTCGTCGTCGTCGTCGTCGTGGCCGGGAGTGATGGAGCCGCAGCGGTGGCACCTTGCGTCTCCGTCTGCGTCTGAGACTCTAGTTGAGATTCATTGCGGTCGGATGCCCAGGATAATTGTGTGGCCGCGGTATTCGTGTCTTGCATTTCTTCGTCGTCGTTGTCGTTTGTTGAGCGTCCATTGCCGTTCGTGGCGGTGTGTCCATTCGTCGTGTGATGACCATTGGTCTGCGTGGTGCCATTCGCCCTCTGCGTCCGCCTCGTGGGACGGACGGGTGCAGTCGGTGCAGAGGCATCGTCATCGTCGCTCTCTTCTTCATCGGACTCGGCCTCGGGCTCGGCAGTCGTCCTTCGACGCTTCCTGCGGTCTTCCTTCACGACTTCCTTGAACAGTGCAAAGCGCAAAATTGCTTCTGCAGCTTCAGCATCCTTCGGATCCACACGATTAGAGAGACGCGCTTTGGCATGTGCGGTCGACAATCGAATGAGGGTTTCTAACGTTCGGGCAGTCATTGGTGATGTCTTTCTCTGATTCGCTCCCAGCTCGTCGTTTCGCAAGTTACCATAGGTCATGACGATATGATCCGCCGCACCCTTGCTGAGGACTGGCTTGATACGATTCTTAGCGTATTGTATGTACTTTTTGACGAATGCAATCGACAAGACTTCCTTCTGCTTTGATTTTTTGTTGGTATATGTCACTCCTGCATGCAGCATCTGATTGAACTTCTCAAAGACTGGCGATTCTCTGGCGACCTCTGCCTCATCAGTTCCTATGCTTAAGCTCTGGCCCGGATTATCCCTGATTGGCTGTCCCTCCTCTGCACCTGGCGCCAGGTATCTATGCATTCGCAAAACGTGCTCCGAAATCATGCGATCGTGTGCATCGTCAATCTCGTCAGTCACAACAAATAAGAGATCGAATCGTGACAAAAGTGAGTCTGGAAGGGCAATGTTCTTGTGCGGATCCTTGTGCGTGTCGTACTGTCCATAAATGGGATTGGCTGCGGCAATGACAGAACATCGAGCGTTCAGACTCGTGTGGATACCTGCCTTTGCAATGGTCACTGTTTGCTGTTCCATGACTTCGTGAATAGCGACTCGATCTACGTCCGACATCTTGTCAAACTCATCGATGCAAACGACACCACGATCAGCCAAGACCATCGCACCAGCCTCCAATCTCCTCTCGCCAGTCTCTTTGTCGGTCGTAACAGCTGCCGTAAGACCAACTCCTGACGATCCTCTTCCGGTAGTCGCAATCGCTAGAGGGGCAGTATTCAGAACGAATCTGAGCATCTGTGACTTTGCCGTCGAAGGATCTCCGACCATGAGAATATTGATGTCGCCACGAATATGTGTACCATTATCGAGATTCTTCTCCATGCCGCTCAACAACATCAGAAGAATCGCTTTTTTAATGTAATCATGCCCAAATATGCTTGGTGCCAACGATTGGGAAAGCAGCTCGAAAATGTTCTTCTTCTTGGCCACCTTGTTGATGTTTCTAATGTCAGTGTCAAACATCTGTGCTTGGGCAATGCCACCGCCAGCCTTGGACGACAATAGCACAACGTTGTTGCCCATAATGTGTGTCGTGAATTTGCCGGTCGTATTGTTCAACCCGCCACCGCCTTGTGTCCGGTAGGCTCCTACAAGTTGTATCCTGTCACCTGGTTTACATCGGTCCACGAGATCATCATCCATGATGACATCGATACTTCGAGGTAACTGTCCAGCAGGCGCTCTCTCGGGCATTTCTTGTATAGATATAGTTTGATGATCTCTGTATGTGGAATGACCATATTCAGTCATGAGTGGATTGCCGTCCTTGTCAGTCTGTGGATACGCCGATGAGCCTGGGATGCCGTCTCCCATGGTAGCGTCCCTGTATTCACGACTCAGAAACTCGCCAGTCTTTTCGCAATAATGTATAGATTTGACCACCTTGGGGCGTACCAAGGAACAGCGGGTCACTATGCCTTCGATGGATATCAGACGACTGAGATGCATCGCTCGCAGTGTCCTGGGGTTGACGTGATTCTCTCCGAAAGAGCCGGAGAATGCAACATAGAATGGGAGATCATCAATCTTGTGTCGCAGGGGATCTCGTAACGTGAGAACGACATTTTTCAATGCCTTGTCGAAGGCCGGCAAATAATCGCCAGGTGTCATTAGTATTCTAGGAATAAATCAGTTCTGTAACCTGACGTCTGTCTGAAGCTCACTCACCCGCTAGCCAGCTCTCTATTAAAGTCCCTGATTTCATCGAGATTGACCGTGAGCCGCCTCGCTTGCGTGTTGAGCATTCTCGTGATGGCATCTTTATAGTTTGTCTGCGAGGCACTGACTGTCGCAGACACGGAGTGATCGAGATATTCCTCAAAAACGCGCACTCTGTCCAGGAATATAGCATCTGAGCACAAGTCAGCGATGATAGTCATATACCTCTAGGCTCGATTCACCTTGAAAGACTGGAAGATCAGTCATGATGTGTCGAACTTGCCGCGCGAGATGTCGTATGTCAGTCACCGGTCACTGCTGCGAACCTGAAGAAGCAATGAGTGAATTGATGAACGTCTACTCCGTCTTGCACGAGAAAGCGCAACCTCGTAAATGATAATAATCGCGTCCCCAAATTCGCGACAGAAGCCAAACTTGCACGTGATACTCCGACGAAAGCGACACTCCTGAAGGTCAAGGACGATCAGCATTCCTCATTTGGAAAGTTGCGAAGAGTCCGTCATTTGGCTGGCTCCGTGTCGATAGGTTTTTAGTGCCAGCAACAGCAACTTGAAGCTGCTTACGCGCCAGGCTGGCCTATAGCCAGGTCACCGCCTTTTGAAGATAATGGACCTGTACGAATTAAGCGCGTGATATAGTTTGCAAGGACCAAGCAAGTGAGATGGCAATGGAGTGATAATTCTGAAAATATAATTATACTTCAACCTGAATTGCCATTACAATCATTGAATGTATTACAGCCTGCTCTTCTCGATGAAGACAGACTTATTTCTGGTATACGCCTCGATACCCTCGACTCCATTCTCTACCCCGACCCCACTGGCCTTCCACCCACCGACGGGCATGGACTCGGGACTCTCCCCCCAACTATTGATCCAAAAGATGCCCGTTTCAATCTCGTCCGAAAGCTGCCGACACGCATCAATGTCGTTCGAGAAACAGCCGGCCGCCAGGGCGTACGGCAGACGATTGCAGTCCTTGACCAAGGCCGGTATGGTGCTGAAGGAATGCAGTGTCATCACCGGACCGAAAATCTCAGTCGTCGCCAAGGTCGAGGTGGTGGACAAGCCAGTGAATATCGTGGGCATCACCCAGCACTCGCTTCTGGCGCCCTGCGAATCGGTGATTTGCGAGTGAATCTTGCTTTCCAGATGCGCAATGATGTTTTTGCCACCCTCCTTGTGTCCCGTGGCGATGAAGGACCTAACCTTGGCTGCATGTCCCTTGTCAATGACCGGACCCAAGTTGGTCTTGCTGTCCAACACATTTCCAGCCTGCAAATACTTCTCACACTTGTCCACAATCATTCGCTCAACCTCGGTCCTGATGTTCTCGTGTATGAATATTCTCGAAGGTGCCGTGCAGACCTGGCCGCTCGAGAAGAACCCGATCTCGACCACCGTATTGACAGCCTTCTCCAGGTTTGCATCGGGCAGGATGATCAGCGGACTCTTGCCTCCGAGCTCCATGGTGGCATACTTCATCCCCTGTGCAGCGGAACTGTAGACTTTCTTCCCTGTCTCTACCGAGCCGGTAAAGGATACCTTGGCGATTCCAGGGTGCTGTATGAGCATGGCCCCGACGTCACCCAAGCCCTGCACGACATTGAACACTCCGGGAGGTACCCCAGCCTCGAGATATATCTCCGCCAATTTCAATACTGAGAGCGGCGTCTTTTCCGATGGCTTGAAGACGATACTGTTGCCAGCAATCAATGCCGGAGCAGACTTCCACAAAGCAATCTGTATCGGATAGTTCCAGGCACCGATCTGTGCCACGACCCCGAGCGGCTCCTTTTTCGTGTAGAACCATGCTTCCGGTCGCAACTCTTCAGCAGTGCCCTGAATCTGGTGTTTCGCATAGTACTCCAGCACATCCGTGCCAGTCTCAATGTCCACCGTCGACGTCTCCGATATGGGTTTGCCCGTGTCTTGCGTCTCGAGTCTTGCCAACTCGTCGTTGCGACTGCGTAAAAGTGCCACCGCTCTCAGCAGAATTCGTGACCTCTCGCGCAGAGGTCTTTTGCGCCAGTGACGTTGCGCTTCGGTCGCATAAGATACGGTTTCGTCAATGTCCGTCTGTGTGGCCGCGTTGATGCTGGCGAGAACCTTATTTGTGTATGGGTCGATTGTCTCGAATATCTTGCCTGCACCTTGCTTGGGCTTGCCGTTGATGTGCAACATCTCAGCGACGACAAGAATGCTTGTTCTGATAATTCACCGACGTATAAAGTTGTTCTTGACTGCACATCTTGCTTCCAACATCAAAGAAACGGTTGAAGCAAGCAGAAAGTTTGTGGAAGCACATGAGATGTGGCGCAAGTGGCTTTCCACAAATTTCTCTTGAGAAAGAACTCGATCAGTTCCGCGAAGCTGCTCTCTCGGATTGACCAACAGCAGAACTATTGCGAGCCGATGAAGAAGGAAACATTGAAAGTCATATATGCCATTTTGATGTACATAGGGAGATTTATACGCTACATGAATGCATCCTGCTCACAACATGGCCTTCTTCTTCTCGGCAAACACTTTCTTCGTTCTCGCCTCAACAGCGTCCAAGAATTCATCAGTGGATGCATATGGTTGGTCTTTTGAGATGGCGATCGCAAGGTCCTTGGTCATGATGCCATCGACATCGACGGTGTCGACACATGCCTGTTCAATTGCCAGTGCAAAAGCTCGGAGCTCCTCGTTGTTGTCGAGTTTGCCTCGGTGCTCAAGTCCTCGTGTCCAGGCAAAGATCGAGGCAATAGGATTGGTGGATGTCCTCTTGCCCTTCTGATGCTCTCTGTAATGTCGGGTGACCGTGCCGTGGGCAGCTTCAGATTCGATAGTCTTTCCATTCGGATGCATCAGGACAGAAGTCATGAGACCAAGGGAACCGAATCCTTGGGCCAGAATGTCAGACTGTACATCACCATCGTAGTTCTTGCAAGCCCAAACCATGCCTCCCGAGGATTTAATTACCTGTGCCACCATGTCATCGATAAGCCTGTGTTCGTACCAGATTCCGAGTTTCTCAAATTCTGGCTTGTAGGTCTTTTCGTAAATGTCCTGGAAGATGTCCTTGAAATACCCATCATATCTCTTGAGAATGGTATTTTTGGTTGAGAGATAGAGTGGCATTTTCTTTTGAATGGCCGTCTGGAAGGACGAGTGGGCAAATCCTTGGATGGACGAGGTGATGTTGTACATACTCATGGCGACTCCGGATTCCTGGAACTCGTAGACGTCCAGAGTGGTAGCCTTGGATCCATCCTTGGGAGTATAGACAAGCTGCAATTTTCCAGGACCCGGGACCTTGTAATCAGTGGCGCGATACTGATCACCGAAAGCATGTCTTCCAATAACGATCGGCTCGACCCATCCCGGTATCAGCCTAGGCACCTTTTTAAGCAGAATCGGCTCCCTGAAGACTGTTCCGCCGATGATGTTTCGGATGGTTCCATTTGGCGATCTCCACATTTCTTTGAGCTTGAATTCCTCTACTCGTGCCTCATCGGGAGTGATTGTAGCGCATTTGATGGCGACATTATGTTTCAACGTGGCATTTGCAGAGTCTATTGTCACCTGGTCGTTCGTAGCATCTCGATTTTCCATCGAAAGATCATAGTATTCGATCGGCAGGTCGAGATATGGATGGATAAACTTGTCCTTGATCTTTTGCCAGATGATTCTTGTCTACAAGTTGTGAGCCGATATTTCCTCGCAAGGTCGAGCCAAAACTCATAGAAGAGATGCTCACCATTTCGTCACCATCCATCTCAACGATCGGGTTCGCCACCTTGATTTTCTGCATAGCTGTGACGGGTCAGAAAAAAGTGGAGCTTCGAAATGACATTAAAGAGCACATACTTGACATGGTTCTGCGGGAGTGTCTGATGTCTGTGGCACGCAGTGATCTAGAAAGGGAGGCCAACATGAGCCTGAAGAGAAGACGGAGGCAAGAGACAAGGAGAGGGAGGACAGACGGAGAATCAAGCAGTGGACCGGGGAGGGAAAGCAGGAAGACACGGAGGAAGAGACACCAGACTGAGGGGAGGAAAGACAAGAGAGTGAGAGAGCAAGAAGAGCGACTGGGGAGACGAGAAAGTCTGTGGCAGACAGGCTGAAGCCGGCAGCCTGGAGGAAAACCTGGAAGGAGGAAAATGCGGGATGCAATCTGATCTTTTGTGGGTTGGAAATTAACGAGCAGCTGATGGATGCCCAGGAGTCGCAGTGCGGCAGCTGCCGGTTGTCTGTCCAGCTGCCGCTTCCCTCCAGCTGCAGGGCCAGGTTGAAGCTCGCTTTCTCGAGCTGACGTCTTGCTCAAGTGACAAGCGACCAGTCTCATGCAGCTCAGGTCTCCCAATTAACCGGTCACCTGCTGCTGGCTGAAGAACAACGCTTCGTCTCCAACTCTTGTCTCAATAGCTTAGCTTGTATACCCCGGCCGCCGTGGACCATTTGTACTGCCTTCAGCTCCAGCTGATCAACGTATTGCAGCAGAAATCATCGTTATTGCTGCTGGCTAGATCGGGTCGCATCGCCTCTGTTCTATCTCACTGAATACTAATACCTGTTTGTATGCGCGTGTAGAAGCTGCCCCCCCTTAAGCTTGTATGTTATGAGCTTGAAGCTCGATTGGGGCAGCAGAGACTCGATCAAGGAAGTCCAAATTCCGTCGCTTGATTTTCTCCACAACCCCGCCGGCTGCCTGCTCTGCGGCCAAATCTGGGCGACTACCACCACGGAAGTCTTGCTCCATATGCGTTCCCATCTCACTTTTATTTGCACGCGTGTATCACTCACCTCTCCTGGGCTCTTAAAGGGTCGTCGTTCTCCGTTTGCACGACTTCGTAGCAACTCACCTCGAAACTTTCTCTCTTCAATATCCCAAGCGTCTTCGAGAGGACAAGTTGCCATGGCCAAATCAAATACGAACAGTCCACCGCAACTTCTCGACCTCAATGTAAATTTTACAACTACCTCTGCACTTGTACATTCCGCTGACTTCTTAGACGGCCAACATTACCGAGAATGTCAAGCTCATTAATGCGCAAAGCAAGGACGAGAGACTCAAGTCGGTGATGCAGAATCTCGTACAACATCTGCACGACGTATGGCGTTCCATGATCGAGCACCAATACATACTGATCAAGCGATAGTTCGCGAGAGAGTCACAAATCACGCAGGAAGAGTGGATGGGAACTCTAGAATTCCTAACCCAGGTCGGACAGAAGTGCACAGATGTACGACAAGAATTTATCTTGTTGAGTGATGTTCTCGGTCTCTCCTTACTGGTCGATGGTCTCAACAACCCCAAGCCACCGAATGCTACGGAATCGACTGTGCTCGGACCGTTCTTTACCGAGGACGCTCATCACAAACCAAATGGAGGATCACTTGTGCAAAAATTGGGTGAGAATGGTGAGGATTGTCTGGTGAAATGTACAGTCAAGGACACAAAGGGCAAACCAATCAAGGGAGCCGAGATAGATATCTGTAAGATACCATTCGCTTGCTTTCACTCGAATCGTACTCTGACAAGCATAGGGGAGACAGATGAGACTGGACACTACGACACACAGTACGATGACCGAGAAGGACCAGACTGTCGAGGTATCCTCACCGCTGATGAGAACGGTGAGTTCTGGTTCAAGGCAATCAGACCTGTCAGCTATCCAATCCCTCACGATGGTCCTGTTGGCAAGCTTCTGGAGCGTCTGGGCAGGCATCCATATCGTCCAGCACATATGCACTTCAAGTTCAATGCACCTGGATTCCATCCGCTGGTCACTGCATTGTACATGAGAGGCGACGAATACGAAACTACAGATGCAGTATTTGGTGTCAAGACTTCATTGATTGTGGATCTGACCAAATGCTCAAAGGAAGAGATTGCCGGATACGAAAGTGCAGGGTGCAAGGAGGGAGACTGGCTGATGAAGTACGATTTCGTCCTCACCACAAAAGAGGAGAATCAACACTATTTGCAGTTGGAAAGGGAGCAGGCGCCGAAGAATCCAAAGGCTTCGTTGTAGATATGGTTGCGCGTCATTCTAAAATCCTCAAAACCTTTATTCATGCAACTTGACGGACCGTGTCTGCATTATTTCCACAGTCTCGAGAGTGGTTTCAGACTTGGGTGCTCAGTGACCGTGAGAATCTGATCGCCGAAATTCATGTGGTGCCGCGCAAGTTTCTCTCACCACGCGAAATTCTGGTCTAGATACGTGTAAGAGTGCTGCTCCTGTGCAGTTTGCATGCCTGCCTACCATAATCTAAGCTCAGCAATGCTCAATCAACGCTAGACGAAGGACAAGCTCACTGGCACGACTTACGACACAGAAAATGAATTGAGAAAAGAATGTCCCTTGCAGATCCTGGAACGACAAGTTGAATGAAGAAAAATTAGGACGATGAAGAACCATTCGTGTCGCCCCTATACTATTTGCTCTCGACAAGCAATGAGTACTTACACCCGAGACGCCAAATCTCATGCCTGAGTCTTATAATTTCTTCAATTCGATCGCGAACTTGTTACTCAATGACTGTTCGGATCTTCTTTTCTCAGTATCTTCTGCTGTAGTCCTGGACCATGGTATAGTAGGGTCAAACACGGTGAGATGCGATGCTTGTTGTGGTGAGAAGGATATGTTGAAGGACTCGGATGATGACCAAAAACTCTATTCCATGTTAATACTGAACGTACAACTCCTGATGTTTCATCTTTCGACTGACGAGACCTTGAAATTCCATATCGCTCGGCACAACAAGCATCTGCACTTATATGTAATCATACATTAGATTCTAATGCGCGTCGATCCTGAAGTCGAGCTTTAGTTCGAGTCATCTACTATCATCATATGCATCTCTCGTCATTAATGACTAAACTGCAGCTTATGCTTGGCAGATGATCAGCAATAATAAAATTGAGTCCATGTGTTGTGTATAAAGCTCTACTCCGGTCTATGGCAGAATACAAATTACGTGACATAGGAAGCCGACTGAACTCAAGTGGACATGCACATCCACACTGTCAGAGCAAGCTATAACCACATGTCAATGCCATATCCGGGCCTGAATCACGATTATGGTACGTGAGGCAGTGAGAACCATTTCCGCAGAAACATGAGGAGTGACACCCGAGAAATGTACAAGGATGGAATTGCTAATGATCAAAAGTAATCGTATGTTTGCACGACACAAGTGTGACGAGAAATCCGACCGACGGTGACTCTAGAAGCTCAGCTTACAGAATACATAAACACCTCTCACGACGATTTTGCAAGGTCCGTCATATGGCCTGACTTAGCTATAAGCGACTGCCATGGAAAACCCATTTTGCATTTGACCTTGTAGTCCAGTGATACCACGGCAACTGCAGGACACAGCCATACCGGCCAGCACGACCCTGGTACATGCATATGACAATAATACAAGTCATGGAGAGACTTTGGCAAACGTCTCACGCGCGGTGCCTGCACGCACGCATATACGCGCGCATGCACAGTACGCATTGCGATCACACGTGACTTGACGGATTTTTTGCAACCGAGTTCCTGGGCGGCGGACAAAGTTGAAGGCTCAGGATGGATTACACATCTTGTGTGCAGCTCCTTTGACCGCGGCCGCCTTCAATCTCTTCTCGATCTCCGAGCCCGAGCTCAAGCTCCTTAAGCTTGTTGTCAGCTGCCAGCTGCTTGCCCGATTGAATCTTGAGAGGGGAAAAATGCTTCCTCTTTTGCTTGTTTTTCTTGTCAGCTGCAGCATGGGAAGCACTTTATGATTACTGTAGAGGGTAACATCTGATGCCGGTATTGCTGAGCCATATGAGAAGAGATAGTTGGCTGATTGATCGCGTTCAACCTTCCAACCTTGGAAGTGTAGAAAACAACGGCAAGAGATGGATGCGCTGCGGCGGCGGATAGGCATGCATCGGCATCGGTCCACGGTGTGATGGAGGCGGTCACCGCAATCTCGAGGTATAGAGAGAGAGAGAGAGAGATCCATTCACCTCCAAGGCTTTTTCTCCTCCGGGCCGTCGCTTGATGCTTGGCTTCACGCTTTTCAAGGTTTGGGAAAAAGATCCGCCCGCCCCGTCCAGCCATCGATTCAAGCGCCCGGCGTTTTTCTTTTTTCCCTCTCAACTTTCACAGATGCTACGGTAGGCAAGGTTTAGTTTGCGGTTCATTTCGGAGGCGGCCGTGCGTTGTGTGCATCAGGCCATTTTCATCATCCATCTGTTCATTCCATCGCATCTCGGCCCGTCCCATCCCATCCCATCAAATCAAATCAATTTCATTCCTCACTCAATCTTGCCTGCAGGTTTCTCTGCTGCTGCTGCTGTGCTACGGTGACACAGAGATCCGCGCCTCCCCTTCGTCCCCTTGCCCCTGCTGCCCTGCCACCCTAATCCTCGTCCTCGTCCACTATATCCCGCCCGTGCTATATAGATATTAAACTCGAGAAAGATCGGTAGAAAGGGCCCGAGAGATTGGAAAATTGGCCGGCCTGACGAAAAATCATGTCGAGTGTCTTTCGAAATGCTTCTTCGCGCCTGGTGTACCCCGAGGCGACCTCGGTCACGCGAACCGTCCTCGATAGCCTGAACGGATGGACGCTCGTGCTCTCGGCCGTCATTGTCCTGCTCGCGGCCGAGCAATGGCGATACCGAAATCGTAAAGGGACGGCCGCCGGGCCTGCCTTTACCATTCCGATCATGGGAGCCTTTCTCGATTCCATGCACCCGACGTTCGAAGGATATTACAGGTTTGTGTCACCCTGGCACGAATGGCTCTTTCACTCGTGTCAAACCGTGGATATGGTCTTGCTGACTGGTGGATTAGGAAGTGGGAATCCGGCGCGTTGTCCGTCGTCTCGGTCTTTCACAAGTTTGTCGTCATTGCCTCGACGAAAGACCTCTCGCGAAAGATCCTCAACTCGCCAATGTACGTGCAGCCCTGTGTCGTGGACGCCGGCAAGAAGATCCTGATGGCCACCAACTGGGTCTTTCTCGACGGCAAGGCGCACGTCGAGTACCGCAAGGGTCTGAACGTCCTTTTCACGCGCAAGTCCCTCGCCATGTACATTCCGGAACAGATGAAGGTGTATGAGCGATACTTCAAGAACTTTTTGCAACTCTCGAGCGACGGCCCGGTACCGTACATGCACCACTTTCGCGACCTGAACGTGGCCGTCTCGTGCCGCACCTTCTTCGGGTACTGGATCAAGGACTCGCAAATCAAGCAAATCTCCGAGGACTACTGGTACATCACCGCCGCCATGGAGCTCGTCAACTTCCCGCTCGCACTGCCATACACCAAGGTCTGGTACGGCATCCGCGCCCGCAAGACGGTTATCAAGGCCTTTATCGAAGCGTCTGCGGCCTCGCGCGCGGCCATGGAGGCCGGTCAGGAGCCTAGCTGCATGGTGGACTCTTGGATCAAGGCCATGCTGGATGCGAAGAAGTTTGCGGCTTCGGGTCAGGACAAGAGTGCCGCTGCGCCGGCATCCGTGCTGATTCGCGACTTTTCCGACGACGAGATTGCACAGACCATGCTGTCCTTCCTGTTTGCCTCGCAGGACGCGACGTCGTCCGCCATGTCGTGGATGTTTCAGCTGCTGACGGACAATCCGGACGTCTTTGCCAAGGTCCGTGCGGAACAGCTCTCGGTGCGCGGGGGTGACCCGGAGCGTGAGGTTGACATGGACCTGGCGGAGCAGATGATTTACACGAAAGCCATGGTGAAGGAGACGCTGCGTCTGCGTCCGCCGGTGCTGATGGTGCCGTACCAGGCGAAGAAGGACTTTCCCATCTCGCCAGAATACACGGTCCCGAAGGGCGCGATGGTGATTCCGACATTCTGGCACGCGCTGCACGACGAGCAGGCGTACCCGCGTCCGGAGGAATGGTGTCCCGACCGCTGGATCACGGGCACCGCGGACCAGTCGCCGCAAAACTGGCTCGTCTTTGGTGTCGGCCCGCACCACTGTCTCGGCCAAAACTACGCCATCCTCCATCTCACCCTGGCCGCCGGGTACGCGTGTCTCAAGTACGACATCAAGCACCACACCACGCAGACGAGCGAGAATATCAAGATTTTCGCCACCATCTTCCCCGAGGACGACGTCATTCTCGAGTGGTCCAAGAGTCAGTACAATCGCGACTGATCGTCTGCCATCCCGTTTCAATCTCGACTATTGTTCTCCCTTCCTTCAACACTCCTCCTAAAATCCAGATTGGAAGTAATAATGACAGACTCGCGATTATAGAATTCTACTTTTTCCAGCACCCGCCTGACAAGCAAGCAATATACTGCGACAGAAATTGTTCTCTTTACTTTTATTGAATTATACCCTAGAATAGTTGCTTCTCCCAAGGCAGTAATAGTTGCAATTAAAAGAAGTATTAATCATATCATCGTCCGGCTGTATCGACGTCTTTTCGTCTGTGCATAAATAAAGACTACTACTTGTCAGGATTGCTTGCATCTAAGGAAATCGGGCAGATCTCGTCGATCAGCCAATTTTCGAATCGTCGAAATTTAGATGAACTGAGATGAGGATGAGATCTTCCCCGGGGACGGATGTCACGGGCCGCGTCCAACAAATGTCAACTTCCAACCTTGAACCTTTACCCCGCTATATATCGTAACTTTACCTGCTGCATCCTACTCGAGCTCGTCCTAGCTATAGTCCAATCTACTAACGTGTAGGACTTCAGCTCCTCCTCGAGTACCCGGGAAATAACACAAGCGACGAGCCTATCAAGGGAAAGGCAAACAAAGAGAATAAAGGGAATAGCAAAGGATAAGTCGGAAGAAGATGGCCGGCATCTTTGGACGATTCATGGACGCCGTGTTGACGTCGAAATTCAATAAACCCTTCCCAGTGACCCTCTTACCTTCGGCAATCACCTTCTACCTCACCGAGAAGCAACAGACGCGACACGCGCAACTCGTCCATGAGATTCGCGCCCTCAAGACTTCTTCCCCTGCTTCCTCAAACCCAGGCCCTGCCGCCGGAACTGCATAAATCTCAGCACCATCGCAACCTTCAGCAATTCACGCCATAGCTAGACGATTCATCACAATACGATGATTCAGTTCTGGAATCTCGCGCTTGATGCTGTAAACAAAGATGCCACGATACAAGGACAACGACAAGCAGATCTATAACATCGCAGGACGAACCTTCATATGACGAAAGAATATAGTCATGCATAAGAGCAATACGGAATGACAAGGACAATTACTAGATTGCTAGATTACAATTTCGCCTTTGGCGCCTCCAACTCAGTCTCCAGCACCTCGCGCATCTCGTCCGCAGCCTCGCGCAGGTAGTGCTGCATCTTGTCACATCCCAAATGCCTCGAGACGACATTGAAGTTGATGCTGTTGTTGTTGATCATGTACGCAATTCCGAAGCCCTCGGGTATCACCTCTCCCCAACCATAGCCATTAAAGTACTCCGAACTCAGCTGGGAGGACGAAATGTACCACGAGCTCGAATAGCTGAACGCAGGGTCTTTGAAGATGGCAGGAAGTTCGCTGCCTTTTGCCACGAGCTGCTTCAGACCAAAGAGATGCCTGTCGACGCCATAACCTGCGGATGCGGCATTGATGTACTCGCCGTGACTTGCGATCGCACCACGGAAGGCTGCAATCTGCTCTGCGATCGTAGAGTTGGCAGCCTGAAAAGTCTCGCAGAATTTGACAGTCTCTTCAGACACCGTTCGACAAGTCTCTGTACGTCCATGCTGGAACCTTCGGGTGGCGGCGGATTCATAGGTGGGACGCGAGACTCCGTACATCTTGTAGTATGCCAACTGAATAATCATCTGAACAAAGGAGTCTGGAGAACTCTTGAACTTCTTGATCAGGTTCTTGCCATAGCCCTGGTAGTTCATGACCCGCAGGTCATGGGCATCGCTCAAGGCTTTGAATTGAACCTTGGCTGATTCAATGTGTTGCTTGATCTCAGGAGTAGTCTTAAAGGTGATCTCTTCTGGCTCTGGCAGTGCCGACTGTGCAGCGGCATGGCCATGATCGAGCTGGTTGGTCTTGATGGCATGGCACACAAAGTCGTTCAGTCTGTGTGTTGGAGTGCCATCCATCATCGAGTGCTCTCCAAGGAAACCAGACGAGCCATTTTCGCAAACAATAAAGTGGAGTGGTTTATCGTAATACCTGTTGAACCCGTCACCATGCCAGTATTGTCGTGCACGATCCTCGTAGGTAGCAGGCGATGCAGCGTCGAATGAGACGACGAATGACGACTTTTCAATATCCTCCAATGCTTGTGCATTGTCTTTGACGAGGAGCTCTCGAGAAGCGAGCCACTTGTCACGATTTTCCGAGGTCAAAGCACCAATCGGCAATTCGGCGGGTGACTGGACAGACTTTAGGACTCGCTCAAACTGTGCTTCAAGATCTGCTGTAGAAAGTTGCTTGCCATTGATACTGTGCTGGACCTTGAAGAACCTGCCGTGTCGCATGACCAAGATGAACTCTGAGGACTCGTCAGTGGGGTAAGTCTTGACATAGTCTGCTTCTGGCTGTGGTAGTCTGCATGCGTTGAACATGTACTGGTAACTGTCCATACAGATTGGAAGTTTCTTCATATATTCTGGTTCCAGGCTGCCCTCTACCACCATTTTTCTGAAAGCAAGGACACCAGTCGATAGTGCAGCAGCTCTTGTCGCTGGATTGCGTCGAGTCCTGTCATCCTTGTGCGAGTAAAAGTAGGATACATTGAAGACCACAGGATCACGATAAGCCATGTAGGCATTGTAATCCCACCACTCGGTCAGCCAATTCTTTCGAGCAGGTTCTTCCCTCCTCGCAAGCAACTTTTTCTGCAACTCGGGACCTTCATGCTTGACGAACGATTGCACAGCTTCTTCAGATTTGCGCCATTCGTCCGGTTTTAACAACGGCTTCAAGCTCTTGAGGTAGCGTGAGGCAGTTTGTTCCAGCGTTGGTACGGGCAATTTCGGCAGAGACTCCTGCCATCTATATTGTCAGTTTTCCAACCATCAAGTCGAATGTTTGCGCTAGTTACCTCAGCATAGCACCTTTCGAGCGATCCTCCTTATATGGTTCAGGCATGGCAGCCTTCGTGGCATTCGATCGTCTGAGTGTTGGTGCCATGACAGAATTGAGACTTTGTCGTTTCAAGGCAAACCTAGCGAGCATGGAACGACTCGTTCTCGACTGTGACCAGTTCGACAAGAGTCCTACAGACCAAGATAATCCACTACCAAAGTGAATGAGAACGAAACGGAGAGAGAGCACGGTGAGAAAGGAGAGTCACACAGAGGCCAAAGAAAGAGGAAAGGGAAGAGGAGAGTGGCAGCGGTGGACACAATATTCGTGGGTGGAGACCGGAGCACGCGCATGGATCTGGGCCGGGGTGCGGGTTGGCCGATCACAGCTGATTCACTAGGTACCTAGGCTCCTGACCTTGGAAATAGGTGACTATGGAGCTGCAGCTAGGCTGACTTCATTTTCCAGGTGCCAGCCGTCAGTCCAGCTATAGACGATTGACTGCAGCAGCGACAGCTATAGCAGCAGCCGTCTTCTGTCCTTCATGTACTAGTTATTGTAGCACTGTAGTTATCGAGCGCTAAGACGGAATTGAAACTCTGACCAGATTTATTGGATAGTTAAAATGCCATACATGTATTTCTCGGCTCGACATAAAACAATGTCGGGTCTTGCAAGAATGTACAAGGCTGAGAACGACCGACAACAAAGTCGAGAACGCCGTCATCATGGCCGCTTGCATACCTGAGGGAAGCGTCTAACAGCATGTCTTTGAGCCTCGGCACAAGCACAGATCCGACATCTGCCCGACAGGCGGAATGCACACGATGTTTGCTCGGGAGTGCACGAGATCTTGTCGGATGCGGCTCGAGGTAAGTGCCGATGGGAAAATCTCGGGCCGAACCCAAATTCGGTTTCCGCCGGTGCGATCTTCACTCTCAAAATCAAAGCTTGCAACCCTCTCTAGGCTGGTCAGCCATTGTTGTGGAGCAGCTGAACGAATTTGACGCGCTCGAGACACGGTTTGGCGTCTGCTGGGTCGCATTATACGGATTGAAACACGCATATTATTCCATTGACAAACTCGTCATCACCTTGTCTTGCACAGAACTTGCAAGGTGTGCTGCAGCAACATTCAGTGGTAGCCTGCTCGTATGAGCGAGATGTGAGCATAACGTTGCTTCAGCCGTCCGAGAATTTGCTTCAGCTGTTCTCTCCTTGCTCAAATCTTGGTGTATAGGCTTGACTAGCTGGAGCTGATGCGTCTTTCCAATCCTCGATACATATACACAGCGCGCATACAAGCATGGTCACCTCTACTTAGGACTCATTACAATATTACGATATGAGTTTTCGATCAATCTGAACCACAACCAGCTGCTATACTCATCTAACGCTTCCACATGTCGAGCTTAGAGAGCTATTCATCAAAGCTGTCACATGGCGACACAGCAGCTCTACTCGATCGTCTGGACAGCGTCTAGCTAGAGCTCGCTGATGACACTGGGTGTGATCCGTTCGGAGACCATCAAAGCCTGAAGCTGAACGGCCTCAGTGAACAGAGCAGCTGGATCACCGCAGCAGCAGCAGCTGATCAGAACGGAAAAGTTGATCAATTGCACACTGCGCCACTGAGACAACCGGTGGCTGCGGCCCCACAAGACGCCCAATCAATCTCAGGGCTGCCGGCAGGGAAATGAGGGTTTGCTTGCTTGCTTGCTCGCCTGCTCTCTGTCTCTGTGGTCTCCGTGGCTACTGTCTCCTGACAGACTGGGTCGCTGGTCGTGAGGTCACACTTCCAGACTGTCTATGACAGGACAAGTGTCCGTATCGCGGCCTGGCGTACTGCGCTCAGCTGTGAGCTTGAATAGGGCTCTATCCTGCCATATCTACTCATGGCGCTTGCCTTGCAAAACAAATCATTTCACCTGTTAGGGAGATTTCAGACAGGAAACCATGCTCAAGTCACGAAGCAGATCGAGTCACAAGGTGGTATGGTCAGCAAAGATCTGGCGACAGTTCAATATATAGTCGTTGATAAAGTGCCCACCAGCAAGAAATCTCTAGTGGACGACTTTGAGAGGCAAGGTGGACTGGTGGTCACCACTCAGTGGGTATTTCATCCATGTACCGCAAAAATCAAAGATGAAGACAGAGATGATCAGGTCTCCCCACATGTGTCTAGTGTGCACTGCGCAACGGATGACAATGTCTCAGGAGATGGTTCTTGCACAAGGAAACGCCGCTGCTCGGTTGATGAGGAAACGGCTGCCAACACATCTAGTCCGGTGGATCTCGGAACCAGCAAGGGCACGAGCAAAGCAAGTAAACGAGTCAAACCCGATACTGATACGTCATATATCTCGACAACGACTATGAGTCTTGTACAAGACTCAGTGAGCTCGCCGTTGTACAGCAATGACCAATGTCAACTTAGCGAGCTCGTTGTTCCCTTGGACAATTGCTATTGTGCCGCTAGAACAGACAAGGTCTTGGTTGACGACGTGATATGGGATGCTACGCTTAGTCTGACGGATATATCAAAGAACAACAACAAGTTCTACATCATTCAAGTGACGTCTTCCAACCATGGTTTTTATTGCTATACTCGCTGGGGCAGAGTCGGCACGAATGGCGCACAGAAACTTGAATTCTGTCCCTCCGCGGAACAAGCCAAGAGTCTATTCCAGAAAAAGTTTCGAGATAAGACGAAGCGTCATTTCCACGATGTAAGTTGTCGCAATGTCCGAGTAATGTTGGCAATGCTGATCGAAGACAGCGGTCAGAACCAGACAGAAAGAAAGGTGCCTATATGTGGATACAAAAGGAGTACTCCATGCAGATACAAAAGTCGCTTGAAACGCCAAAATCCAAGCAAAATGCTAAAGTCATAGCATGTAGCCTAGACTTGCGAGTACAAAAGCTCGTCAATCTGATTCTGGACGAGAACATCATGAAGAAGCAAGTTATATCAATGGGCCTGGACATGGACAAGCTACCACTTGGCAAATTGACATCAGCACAGATTGAACGAGGTTATCTTGCACTCTCACACATTTTGCGAGCAATTGAAAATGACGAAGACCTGGCAATTTTGACAGATCTATCAAGTACATTCTATACATTGATCCCACATAGAACTTATGGTCGAGATCGCGCTGCGGTGATCTCGACGTCCGAGGCTGTCAAGGCTAAGCTCAGTCTACTGCAATCCTTAGAGGATCTTCGGTTGGGCACGAACTTGTTGACTGAGGCAGAAGAGGATTCGCATAATGACCGCGAGTTACGTCACCAACTCGACATCAACTATCAGAAGTTGCAATGCAACATTGTACCTCTGGAAGAGACTTGTCTCGAGCGCCGTTTGATTGATCGTTATGTGCAGGAGACACACAATGACTCCCATGGCAGATTGTTCCGGATCAAAATCGATGAAGTTTTCACTCTTGACTCAGATCGTGATGCCAGATTTTTTCCTTTCCAAGATGACAAGAACCGGCAACTCTTATGGCATTCCTCTAGGTTGGGTAACTTTTCTGGCATCATCTCACAAGGTCTGCGCATTGCGCCTCGGGAAGCACCAACTAGTGGATACAGACTTGGCAAGGGCATCTATTTTACGGACTCTTTGAGAAAGTCCAGCGCTTACTGCTGGGCGAACGATTACCCGTCCACACAGTGTCTACTGCTTTGTGAGGTCGCACTAGGGAAGCAACAGCTGCGGTATGAAGATGATGTCACGGCACATCAACTCAGCGAGGGTCATAGCTCCACCTTGGCCGTCGGCAGGAAACAGAACGACCCAAGCACATTTTGCGAAATTCTGCCGGGCGTGACAATGCCCAGTGGCAGGCAAATTGAGCCGGAGCTACAGCAGTATACCTTTTTCGAGAACAACGAATTTGTCGTCTACGATCCAGCCCGCGTCCGGCCAAGATACCTACTGCTCACCACGTTCGAGAGGGTCTAACACCACACAACCCACACACTAAGCACAGTAGCGAACGACTATTTAGCGATAGCACAGGCAAATCACGTAGCAGAGTTTCAGCACCACACCAGCACTTTTAGCACATGCCCTGGCAATTTCAGACACTAGCTATATATATAAAGAATTATTTGTGTACCAGTGCTTGTATAGTCCTTGTGCAGATCAAACAGAGCGATTCATTAACTTACGTCCAAGCACGATCAGCCTCCACAACCTATCCGGCTCCACATGAGTCAATGGCTTGCCAAGATTGCTTTGGGAATTTCGCTTTCATCCTGAGGATATATGAAATGACTGTTTCAGCTTCTGCTCATACAAACGTCCGGGTATCAACGCCGATAAAAGAGCGCGCCGTTTTCCATGGAAATTGCGATTTACCAGTACAGGGCGGATGGATTCTGGGCATCCTACGACGATCCGACGTCGCAACAGATCGAAGAGGCGCGGAATCGCAAGCAAGAGTGCGTCACTTTGAGTGAGGGACAGTATCAGCTAGGTCTCGACATGGAAAACATGTGTGAGGTCCTGCTGGACTTGAATCTGCAACGGAACGTCTATTCGGGGACTTGTCGGTCGATTCGGCGTCTGGTAGCGCAGGTGACTGGGTTCGATCCAGACCCTGACTACGAGACCACTAAGCGGGACGAGTTTGCGGACTTGTTGGTGCCGTTGCGCGAGGACGACGACGAGGAGATCAGGGCGGCGGCGACGGAATGTAACGTCTGTCTGTCGCCATTCACAGAGTCCATGGACGAAGGCGGACCCGCGATACGATTGCCCAAGTGCGCGGGACACTTTTTCCATGCAGAGTGCATCACGGAATGGTTGCGCGAGAAGCACCAGTGTCCGTACTGTAAAGCGTTTTACGGCGTGCAGACGGGGAATTGTCCCGAGGGCGAAATGTCGATACAATTTTCGCGGAAAAAGGTGCCGGGTCCAGAGGGCAAGGCGAGCTCGGGCACCTGGATCATTGGTTGGGACATTGACAGTGGGATCCAGGAGGACTGTCATCAGAATCCAGGAGTCCCGTTCTGTGGTACTTCGCGCGTGGGGTACCTGCCCGACACGCCGGCATACAGAAAAGTGCTGCGCATGTTTCAGATTGCGTGGAAGCGACGACTCATGTTCACCATCGGGACTTCATTGACCACGGGACACAGCAACGTCATTACCTGGAACGGTATACATGTCCGCACAGAGTGGGTCAATCGAATCGGGTTTGGATGGCCTGCGCCAGAGTACTTGGAGTCTGTGACGGAGGAATTACGTGCCAAGGGCATCACGGCAGATCAGATTGGAGACGAGTGTTGAGGCGGTTTTTTGCGATTTGTTATAGAATGCTGGGCGATTGCGAGTGAAGGCGGCTTCGTCTGCCATCATCTTTATTTGTTTTGACGTGCCTGCTTCCGATCTTGTCCTTGGATTAGTTCACGATAGTTGGACTCTCGAAATCAAGGTACATTTACAAATTCATCATCTTCGGCAATTGCCATTTTTGCAGATGGACAAAAAAATGTCGCCTAAAATGACTCAAAATCCTCCGCCACAATTTCTAGCACTTTAACCTGTAATCCCCGCCTTTTCCGTCTCATCCTGCAGCAGCTGACTACCATGGATGAAATTCACGGCTCTTGCTCGTGACTCGATTGAAAACTCTAATCACACACACACACACACACGACATTTCAGCTCTTTCAAAATATTGCGACTGCACTGTCAAACTGCATACTGCTCGTGACTCGGAGAGCGGCAAATGATTGCGCGTGCTAGAAATGTCGAACGAGTCAGTGCGCACTGATCACGATGTCTCGCTGGCGGACCAGTACCCAAAGAGAGTCGAACAGGCACTCGATGTCGCGCTCGACCCGTCCGCGGAATCAGGAAGCGATTTGAATGGTGTTTCACACAACGAGGATGGGAATCGACATAGAACGATCGTGCGTCGCATCAAGGCGGCACTCTTGCTCGTCTGGTCGCAGTGGTTCACCATCATGTGCGGCGTGGTGATTGTGGTCGCGTACTTGGTGCCGGACGTGGCCAAGAGGGGAGGGTACCTGGCGACGCAGTACACTTTTTCCTACGGCGCGCTGGCACTCATCTTCCTGATTGCGGGCCTCACGATCCAGACTCGGGTGTTGTGGACGAGTCTGGGGCAGTGGCGGATGCATGTCGTCACGCAAGGGATGTGTTTTATCGTCACACCACTCATTGGTCTCGCGATTGTGGAGATTGTGATTGCCAGTGGTAATCATGGTATTCCGGACTTGATTCTGGCCGGTATCGTGATTGCGGTGTGCACGCCAACCACGGTCGCCAGTAATGTCACTTTTACACGATTGTGTGGAGGTGACGAGGCGGGCGCTCTGATCGAGGTGACGATTGGCAACTTACTCGGCATCTTTGTGTCTGCTGCTCTGGTGCAGCTGTTTGTCAGACCGTCGCTCGGTCTCGGTGTCGGCGCGCCAACTCGTGGTGTCGGGGCAATCTACGAGGAACTCATCAAGCATTTTGGCTTGGCGCTCTATCTCCCGCTCTTCATCGGTCAAGTCGTTCGCAACATATGGACGGAGCAGGTCATCAAGATCTCGAGGCTGCTCTATCTCCCGAAGTGGAGTGCCATCTGTCTGTTGGTCATGATATGGCAGACATTCTCCGATGCTTTCGGGTCCGGTGCATTCAAAGACATACCTACTCGTGCAATAATCATGCTCGTCTTCCTCAACATTGGTCTCTATCCGTTCTTCACCCTCTTGTGCTTCTATCTCGCTCGTCCTCCGAGCTGCATTACCAAGTACAGATATCTCACCGATGGTCAGACAATCGCAGTCTGCTTCTGTGGTCCACAAAAGTCAATCGCGGTCGGATTGGTGTTGATCTATATACAATACTCAAACTTTACCGTCTCGGAGCAGGCAGTCATTGCGATACCGTTGGCACTCTATCAAGGCACTCAGACCATTCTGTCGCAGGGGTTCGTCATCTTCTTCAAGCGCTGGAATGCCAAACAAATGAGGCTCGAGAGTTCCGCTACCTCGCAGAATCAGAGTAGCGAAAGAGAATCAGTGTAGTCACAAGAGTTCTATGCGATAGCATATATGTATAGCATTGTATTCACATGTAAAGTAGTTTGTATGGTTTGTTATGACATGTAGCATATGAAATGTGTTCTACAGTGTAGAGTCCAGTATTCGTATATGCTCGTTTAGACCTACTCAGGAAATTAACTCGCGCTGTTACAGTTTAGTGGCCAAAGCTTCGAGAAAGCCCCTTTCTTGAATCACAGGCTGTACGTGTCCTGCCTGCCGCTATAACAATTGGCCCTATCGTGTACAAGTACTTGTTCTGTAGTTGAGTAAAGTCATCGCTGATCGACAGATATCATGTCGTCGCACGTCCATGGCCCAAATTGTGCTCATGGCGCTGAGGGTGCGCCAGTCGCGCTCACGCCGGAGCAGCAACAACAGCTTGCACAACAACAATTACAAATGGCAGATTTGCGGACTGAGCCATACAAGAAGATTGCTCTAGAGCTTGCCCAATTCTTGCGACACAATGCCACGCTGAAAAATAAATCAGGAGCACTGGATGGTAAACGAGTCGAGTACTTCAAGGGTAAGCGCCAATCTACAATCTCAGCAAGGAGCACAAAGACTGATGTATACAGGAAAAGCATGTTTGAAAGCATTGCAGTCTGATGCCTACAAAAAGTTGTCTGACAAGAATCCGACATTGCCGAAAATCACGAATATCCAGGAAGCTGGCGAAGCCATGCGTCTGTTGCCGATACATGTGTTGGCACTTCGAGTCGATCTCCTGGAGAAGGAACGACCCAAGAAGGGTTCTACGGCGAAACCTTCACGAAAGTTGCAAATCAATCGTCAGCAGGAAATCAATCCGGATCACACATATGTCTGGTTCTACGAATACATACCGCTTACTACGAAGCTTGCTGGGTTCGGTCTGTTGGCGCTCGTTCTCAGTGGTGTCATGTATCCACTGTGGCCGCCGACCATGCGTATCGGTGTCTACTATCTCTCTTGGCTGGCTCTCGGCTTCGTCGGTCTCCTCATGATCATCGCTGTCATCCGATTAATCTTGTATCTCATCACGATGTTCACCACACCTCCGGGGATTTGGCTCTACCCGAATTTGTTCGAGGATGTCGGGTTCTTTGATTCGTTCAGACCACTATGGGGCTGGCACGAATCGACCGAAGACAAAAAGGCGGCCAAGCTCGCAAAGAGGGAAGCGAGGCTCGGAAAGAAGAACAATGCGAACGCCGCTTCAGGATCAGGAACGGATGTCGGAGAAAGTACTGCCGTCTCTGAGTCGGCGACAACTCAGGTCAAGGCACGATCGGCGTACATAGAAGAGGCTGAGGATGATGAGTGAGCAGGTTGAAGAACGACTCGTGCTTCAGTGGTCACGGTAGATTGATCCATAACTTTTGCATACATGTATAGCTATAGCATGAGCTTGCATTCCCCTCGCTAGCACGGACGACAGTGTACCCATCCATGCTTTGACTCGACCGGTCTCGAATATCTGCTCATTTGTACCATGACTACGTCTACGTTATTGAGATTCGACCTGAGAATCAATCGTTGCAGCTCGCACGTGCTCCAATTGATGGCCTCAAATTTACTTGTTCATCCACGCACATTTACCCCATATCTTGACGGCACTCGATATTACAATCTCCCTTCGTCATCGCCTCTGGCCACTGAAGTGTTGGGCTCAGCCTTTTCACTGCTCAATTACTCTCTGATGGAGCAACTAGCAAGCGATAGATACAACACGACAACAACAACGACCATTACCGCAACTACTACTACTACGGTCTAGCGATGGCGATGGACTTTTCTCATGTGGTGGTGGGAGGGGGCGCCATTGGTCTAGCGATCGCAGCACGTCTGGCGGCGCCTACAGGATCACAAGTCGCGCGCAACGTCTTGCTCTTGGACCGCAACCGGACGCTGGGATCGGAGACGAGTTCGCGCAACAGCGAAGTGATTCACGCGGGCCTGTATTACCCACCAGACAGCCTGAAGACGCACCTCTGTCTGCGGGGGAAGGAGATGCTGTATGCGTTGTTTGAGAGGCGGGGGATCGCGTACTCGCGGTGCGGCAAGTGGATCGTCGCGCAGAACAGGGAGCAGGAAGCGTACTTGGGCACATTGAAGGATAAGGCGGATTCACTGGGTGTGCCTACGCGCTTCGTCTCGAGTGCAGAAGCGAAGCGGGTGGAGCCGCACATCAGGGTCGATGCGTGCGCGCTGGAGTCGCTGACCACGGGCATCATGGACTCGCACGGACTCATGACGTACTTGAGAGGTCAATTCGAGAGTGATGGCGGGGACGTATCGGCCTCGACGACGGTGGCGGCCATGGAGAAGATTGCTGGTGGGTACAGGATCACCACGCGAACGGAGGGCGGCGAGGAGTTTCAGGTGACGACGGAGAGTGTCGTCAATTCAGCCGGTCTGAGTGCGGTCCCGGTCGCAAACATGATTTTGCCAGAGGAGGAAAAGGTCAAGGGGTACTATGCCAAGGGTCAATACTATGCGTACTCGGGGCGTCCGGCGCCGAGTCGCTTGGTGTACCCGTGTCCCGAGAAAGACTTGGCCGGTCTGGGCACGCATCTGACTTTCGATCTGGCCGGACAATTAAGGTTCGGGCCTGATGTGGAGTGGATCGATGACCCGACGGACTATGCTACCTCGTCAGCGCGCATCGAGGATGTTTATCGTGCGGTCAAGCAATTCTATCCTTCGCTCGACAGGTCAAAGTTGACCGTTGATTATTGTGGCATCCGACCAAAGATGACTCCCGCAGGTGCCTCTGCCAGCGACTTTATGATTCGCGAAGAGAGTGTTCGAGGTCTGCCCGGGTTCGTGAATCTCCTTGGCATGGAGAGTCCAGGCTTGACTAGCTGCCTGGCCATTGCCGAACATGTTGATGACCTGCTCAAGTAGTGCTTGGGTTTAATGCTACAGGCATACGCTCTTATCTTGCACGTGGATAAGAGCTGCGACTACTGCTAAAAGGGCCACTTCCGATGTACAGACGAATTGTCGGCGCATAATTTCGCCTGCATACTGTTCATAGACCTTAGATCCTACTTGAGGGACGGACTAGATCATAGAGAACTTTGTTGGAGGTATAGTTTGTTCTGATATTCATGGTCATATCACCTACCGAATCCCTTGCGTAAATTGTTTGGCAATTTCTTGTCTTTGACATAGAGAAGCTGACTCTTCACTGCCTTCTTTGTCTTTTTGTGGCCCTTTCTCCTGGCCGATTCTTCGTCCTCATCTTCAGATCCTGTGGGGCTTGTGTCCAAGTTTCTTTTCGCCTTTTTGAAAAGTGCATCCTCCCTTCTTTGCTCATCGAGTCTCTTTCCCTTTTGCACGAGTCTGCGCTTGATCTTCATCTCTTCAATCGTCAGGTCGGCACTGTCGTCCTTTTCCCCGGTCGATCCCAGTCCTGCTCGAGGCGCACGACGTTTGGCAAGGACATTGTTCGTGCCCTTTTGAGCGTTGGCTGCCTCAATTGCTTTCTCCTCGTCAGTCAATGGAGGCAGCCAGCTAGCGACAATATTCCGAGCCAAACTGATGCTCACTCCAATTTGCGCATGAATTTCTTCGTTCTTGAGCAAGGTTTTCGTGTTTGTCATAGTTATGCACCTTCTGGCTGCAAGTAGCTAACTAGAAGTCCGATGCTCAGGAAGAGTGTCCCATCATGACCGTCATTGCAGGACTAACCATCCACGACGATGCATCGATAGCTCATATATAGCATCGAGTGATGTGCATCAATTGCAAAGACCGTTCAATAATTATTGTCCCGAAGATTGGAGCTCGTATGGAGAATACGATCGGCCATAGAACAACTCCACGTACTCCATCCTCATTCGAATTCATTGACAACAAAAGGTAGCAGGAGCCTTGAGCAAGCTGGAGGCCTTAGTCAAGGTGTACCATTGAAGTGATAATGGAGGAGATGTCGCGTCTGCAATGGCTGTCTGAGGAAGATCCATAGCAATGTTCAAGAAGTTTGCCGACGGGTTCCAGTCCACACTGGCCCAGGCTGGGGAACAAGCCAAGGCTAGGAATGGCCTGGGAGGCACAGCATCGCCAAGACAATCGACCTCGATAGAACGACCTAGTACCACGAACCCACCAGTGCATGTACCATATGAGGAGGGCAATCTGGAGAGCGACAACGAGGAAGAGCAACCACAAGAACCTCAACCTCCAGTCAACAATAGTGAGACCCAGAAGCCTACTGCAGTTCCAGAGCAATCTCCCGATTTGCAGAAGCGCCTCAGCAAGTTGGCGAAATACGAAAAGAAGTATCCGGAACTTCTCAAGGCGTACCGCGCCTTACAGGTACAAGATCTCAATGTCAAGGCATTTGAAAAGGTGCTTGGGGAAATCACACCTGCGAACTCGATTTTAGACGTCGAGGCTTTCCAACAATGGACAAACAATTTTACACTGAGGGCAAACATGTCTACAGAAGAGATGAGACGTGTCAGCAAGGAATTGAATGACTTGCAGATTGATGTCAACGCCAAGACTATGACCCACAATGAAGAAACCGCGAAGCTACAGAATAGAATTAATGAACTTGAACAGATCGAGACAGGAAGAAGTGTCGAGCTTGACACAAGTACGAAAAAGCTCCAGACTGACCTTGACTCGCAAGCGTCCACGGCCACACAAGCTGAGCAATTTCAAATAGTCGAAGGCCAACGCGATAGGCTTCAAGGAGCCCTTGACCGTCTGCAGACAGAGTACTCGGCACTCGAAACGGAGATATCGAAGGAACGTCAAGCGCGACTGGACACTGAAGACAAATTGAGAGCTACCGAATCAAGGACGACTCATCTTCTCGACACGGCTCATGCTGACTATACCGAGATTGAACAGAGCCGAGACAAGCTGAGGAAGGAACTCACGGAATTGAAGATCAGTCATGCTCAGGAAGCAAGCCGCCAATCTCAAACAATCAAGGAAAGTGTAATCTTGCCAGACGAGAGGGAAGAGCAAACAAGTATGGGCACGGAGGCAGAAGTGACTCTGACAAAAGGACAAAAAAAGCGCAAGAACAAGAAAAAGAATGCAAACAAACCGGAAGTCTTTGAGCAGGTTACGAAAGAGTCAGAAATGTTAGGCACTCCCATGGACCATACTGTCAACACAGATCGATCGCAGCAGGACTATGATGTGGAGGAACGAAATCGTCTACGACTGGAGCTAGAAACAATGAAGGCTCAAATGGAATCGTTTGATGACGATAGAAAATCGTTCGAACGCAAGATCAGGCAATTACAGGAACACTCGGAGTCCATCAACGATATGAGAGACATGGTGAAGGACGTTGGTGATGAGCTGGTGGACGCGAAGGATCGAATCAGGTCCTTGAGCAAAGAAAGGCAGGACCTGCAAACAATCATTGACGAGACCAAGCTAGCACTCAGCAAGTCAGAAGCACGCAATACAAGCTTGTCTGCCCAGCTTGCGGATGCACTTTCAATCAACCAAGATGCCGAGCTTAGCAGTGTTACACAAGCAGCACGCGCCGAGCTAGAGTCTCGTCTGTCGTCCTCAGAGGAGCGCCTTAGAATCGTTTCTCAGGATCTTGAGATAGCAGCAAAACTGTCTGCAGAGAGATTCAAGGAGCTCTCAACCACCAAGGAGAGTCTGAAGCAAATGACGACTGAGCTGAATGAGCTCAAACGACAAACGACAAAGTCTGGTGGCGAGAAGTCCGCATTGGAAGCCAGTCTTAAGTCCGCGGAGGTCAAGGTCAAAGCTCTCGAACGGGCCGAAAGAGACAGAAGGGACGAATTGGAGAAGAGTCAGAAAAACTTGACTTCGCGAGAGAAGGAGCTCAAGGTCATTCAGGCTGCCTTCAAGGAAGAAGAGGTCAGACGCAAATCGGAAGAAAGTCGTGCAGCCGGGCTCAAATCAGAGGTCGTCAAATTGACTACACTCAGAGACTCTATCATATCATCACGCAATGAATTGACTACCCAGCTCTCGAGTATGCGAGCTGATTTGGATGCTGCAAATACGAAGATCACATCACTGCAGCAATTAAGAAACCAATTGACACAGGAGAGGGATGCGGCGCAGGAAGACTTGCAATTGGGCAGAGCTAAGTTCGAATCAAGCTTCTCATTGATGGAGTCACAACGCGAACAGACGATAGATATGCAACATCGATTGCGTGAAACAACAGATAGGCACGAAGCCATGGAGGAGGAGTTATCCGAAGCTCAGAGGCAGTTGACAGAACGGGCTCGGGAGGCTGAGACACTGCGTCGGCTTCTTTCCGAGATTGAGTCAGGCCAAGAGTCTAGGCTGCGTGAGATGCGAGATCGCATGGAAGTTGCCTTGGCAGACCGCGATAAAGCAGAGGACGAAGCGGCATTCACAGGCAAGAAGCGAGCACGAGAGGTCGAAGAATTGAAGGAAAAATTGCTGGACATTGAGCGTGCTCAGCGGAAATTGGTCGGTGAAAAGCAAGACTTGGTTACCGAAGTGGAGACTTTGACCAAGTCGATACAGCTTCTCAAGACACAATCCGATGCCAAGGATCAGGATGCGATGGCTCTAAGGGAGACCATGAGTGGGTTGTCTCATTCGATAAAGGAGGCAGAGTCCCAGATCTCGGCACTCGAGGAGGAACGCAACACTCTGAGACAGGGCATGAAAGAATCGGCAATCAAGCTCGACCGCATGACATCGGAAGCCAATGCCAAGGATGACCTGTTGAGCAAGCTGCGCAATGAGAGGGCACACATGCTCGACCGTCAAGACTCGTCGTCGTACCAGTCGCCCACACAAGCAAGCCGGTTCTCGCACGCTCGAAACGACTCGGCCTCCTCCATCCCCGGTTCTCCGGCCTTTTTGCGCTCGCCAAGCCTCCAATCAGTCTCACTCTCAGACACCACCACCACCAACAAGCCAACAAGGGAAAAGGCCGAAGTGGACCGCGAGTACATCAAGAATGTCCTCTTTCAGTTCCTCGAGCACAAGGACAAGCGCAAGTACCTGATGCCGGCCATCAGCAAGTTGCTGCTCCTGAGCAAACAACAAGAGGGCGTCTTTGTCAATGCACTAAAGTAGAATATTACTGATGGAGCCACAAAGACAAAGTAGTCTCGTGATCCGGCTCGAGTTGCACTTGCAAGGATTGAATATTGAGCACGACTGTCATGAATCCTCCTCGGTGTGTCCGTGTCATTTTGCATGTGACACTTGTTCCTGGGCGTTGAGCTTCATGATAGTCATCCAGGCGCGAGACACAAGAAGAGATACAGCGGGAGTCTTCCAGCACTTTGGCGCACAGAAGGCATTCATCTATTGGCTCACCGGGCCGCGGTCTTTCCAGCAGCCAGTTGGGCACTACAACTACCGTAAAAATGGGGACAAATTCCCTGCCGTTTCCAGTCCTTTCGGGGGAGCCAGCCACTCCCTCCTGCCACAAGTGCTGGCTCGCTCAAAGGATAGGGTTAAGTGCCAGCCCTTATTTTCTAGAACTTCGGAATTTCCCCAGATCCGGCGTCGGTAGACAACCTTTTGGAAAAGTCAGCCAGCCACGGCCAGCAGCAGCAGCAGCAGCCACAGCCCGCAAGCCAAGATCACGTGCAGTTCTATCCCTTGCTTTCCCTCAAGCTTGTTGAGCGATTTGTAATTGTGGCAAACGCGTACCCGGAGCGCGAGTTCACTAAACATCATCATTCTTTCGTGTGCATCAAAGTTAGCAAAAAGGAGAGGGATAGATGCAAGTTGTGGTAGCAGGAAAGAGAATACTAATCGATATTTATTGGGGCAATTATGCCTTTGCGTCCGGGGGACTGTCCCGTAAAAATTGAAGCATAGATAGGCCAAAGACGCTGACGCTAAGATTCCCACACCATCGTTGAGTCATTAAAATCGTGAGTTTAATCCATCAGGATCTACCCTCTTCTTCATCCCCATCGCCATTCCTAAAGCCCTTCGGAGTCCATGAGCAATGGCATTAGACGAGAAAGATGCAGCAGTCGCCGTCGGGCGTGCAGACGTGCGAGTCGCTCACGCGGCGTGAAAGATCGCTGGGCCACTTGATCACGCTGCCATTGCGAATGGATGGTCGGCGAGCATCGGGGTCAATAACCACCTCTTCTTCGTGCGCCGTACATGCCTGCTCCTTCCCACCATCTGTCGTCGTGGGTGAGGCCACGTCCGTGACTTCGACAACCTTGTCGAAAAGCTTTATTTCAGCAGAAGTCCCTTGCGTGATGATGTCCTTCTTCTCGTCCTCTTCATTGCCCAGCTCGGAGTCGCTGGGAATAGTATCATCGGAATTATGTCGTTGTGTGACTTGTACCTGAATCTCCTCGATATCACCTGAGTACCCAGTCTCCTCTCGCTGACGGGATTCCGTGGTGGCGCGTTGCAGGCGAAGAATGTTGCGGAAGGCAGGGTCGATGAAGATTGCGCACAGGGAAAGTGCCAATCCCATGGACCCGAGACCGACATAGTTGAGCAGGTAGCTTGTGTATTGCGCTGCTCGGGTCTTGTACCAAATCGGCAAATCTCCTCCAATGATGAAGAGACAGAGGATCGACAAGAGTGCTGGCGGAAAAGAGACACGAAGGATCAGGGCCTTTGATTTCGAGAGGTCAAGTTCAACCTTTTTCTGCAGAGTGCCGAGATGGTACCAGACACACGCCAGACCAATAAAGTCCAGGAACAGTATGCCAAATAGAGGTCCATACAGCAAGATGGCGAGAACTTTGTAACTCGCGTATTTCGACATGTCTCTTGCATGTGGGATGATCCAACATGTATTTTGCTCGGTAATGTATGCGTATCGTCCATCGAGCAGTCCGGCAGTTCCAAGTGCCAGGGATCCGAGTGTAATGAGAGCCATACTGATTCTGACCAACAACGATGACAGCCTCAAGTTTCTGCAGGTCAGTAAGAGTGCACAGTGTAGGATGATCGCTGCGCAGAGTCCATTCACGATGTTGATGGTGACAATGAAGCACCACATTGCAAAATGGCATGATCGCTGTGTCCTGGCCAGATCCGAGCACGTCACGATATAACTCGCCGAATAAATGATAGAGAGAAACACAGCGACATGCAAGATTCGAGAAGGCATGGCGCCGAAATTTGATTTGATTATCGGCAGGTGATTTATTGCACGGTAGCTGAGGACGAGACATATTGCGACTGCAAAAAGTAGACTCAAGCTAGCAGCGCCGATACCCAAATTTTTGATGATAGTGGCATCACGAGCCGTGAGCATATTGTTTTCCGCCATCGGTCGAGGCGATATGTCCTTGTTGCTTATTCAAACTCGCGAGGGCCTACGCGTAGCGAGGTAAAACTCCATCGGGCATGAGTATGCATGGCCGGGGCCTCTTACTTGAGCAATCGAGCACCTTCCCCATAAGTTTACCATGCCACATTCCGCCGGAGTGTCGTAGCATGAATGAGTAACAAGTTTAATGGTCACCATCCAGATCCGGACACCTTGAATGGCGGGTCAAGCGACTCATTGGATGAGAATCGCTCCTGCAGCCCGAACGCCACAAAATGGCTTGTATGTTGGTGCCGCTGCGACGAAAGTCCATAATTCTCCTCCAAATCGGTCCGATGCAGCGGATGCTAACTGTAGCAGGGCGTGTGAACTTATCAGTATCAGTGCTGCTGCAGAGGGCGATGTGAGACTATGCACTTCCGCACGTTTGTGCACCAATCAGCTTTGTGCCCCCGCACTCCGGACGCGTTCTGTATGGTTCCCTGAGTTTGTGATTGATTGTGTATGCGGGCGCAGGTCCAGACTCTCGAGTGTTCTGGTTTGGATGGACAGCACCCAAACGGAATTTGGTAGCATCGAGCAAGCGGTCCTCGATTAGTGTGAGCGTGGTTTTGTGGTAGTCAACCGTTCCGATCTGTGTAGAAAGTCGTCCATGCCGCCATTCTGATTCACTATGGCACGACAAATGCTGGTGAGACGGTCCCGAGGTGTCATCTGTGACGGAGCAGTCAAGTCGTGCATTTTGCAGGCCTCAGGCAGGTTCTCAACCAAGAGACGACGACGACAAACTATTGCACGATTTCGTGTACTGGGTATTCGCAAGGCTTCCCTCTCCACGACCCAGCCAACCTGCTCGCAGATGTTGATGAGCCAGGTGATGTAACTGGCATAGCGTCCACCTTTCGTTGACAGTCCGTTGTGTTTCTCCCCAGAAAAGGTATGAGTACAACAAGGGATTATCATGAAGCCAGCCGTGGAGATAGTCTGCGCTTCCGAGCCAGAGGCTTTGCTGCAGGACGATAACGCGGCAAGGAGCGGAATATATGGTGTCAATTCATCGGCATGATTTCCAATCAGAAATTGATTCTTGTGGAAAAGTCCATAATTGAGCTCGATTGTTCTCTGATGAGACAATTCTGAGGACGTCGAAGATTTGTCAATGACACATTGATCGTGGTCTCGATGGAGGCATTCTGGATGCAAGATCATCTCGTGTAGAGCGGCCTGTGTCTTGGCAGTGTACAATGCCCACGATTTGCGACGTCGCGCGTCAAAACCATATGCTTCGATACCCTCACGAAGTAATATCTCTACCAACAGACCATTGCCACAACCAAGATCGACAAAAGTGACCGGGCTTTCCGAGCTTAGATCATCTTCTATCTGACGTCTCAAGTTGATCAGGAATGACGCGATTCCAAGGTCTTCGTATACATGTTTTCTCGGGTCTGTGCATTCCACCCACTTGTGGACATATTCCGAAGCATATTTACCCTTGAGCGTTGTGTAGAGATCTTGCCAGTCGTTCTTTGCAACCACTAAATCATGCTCGATTCGTTTCTGATAATGGTTCATGTTGCCGATACTATGCCTGGTGATGATGCTAGCAAGCTGGAGCATGGTCCTCTCCAGCCTATTTACACTCTGACAAGTAGAAGCTTCAGAAGATAGCTTGTTTTCCAAGGGTGCCTGAGTCGACAATGGCATGTAGCCAATAGTGAGTTCTTTAGAGTCGTAGTGGAATGCGAGTGCTGCCACTTGAGGGTGGTAAAATGGGATGTTCTGCTTATGGCAAGGCTCGAATATGACGAGCACTTGATGAGCATCTTCCTGGTACTTATAGAAATAACACATCTGCAGCATATCTTTGTCTATGCGTGGGTTTCGTGGCAAAATTCTGCGTGTAACCATCCTAGATAATGACCAAAGCGCCGAATCTGTGAAAGTGAAACCATCAATGAGCGGCACAAGGTCTTCTACAGACTTGTCTTCTTCTATGTCTGCACGCAGAATGACGGTAGAGGACCTCTCTGGGAACTGCACGAATGAGTACATGGTGTCTGTAAACACAGACGCGCTGTACTGATCAGCAGCAACTCGCCATTGCAGCTTGAAACGATCATCATAGGCAGCTGCTGATCCCGCACAGCTCTGCGGCACAACTTTCATCGGACCGTTTCCCTTCCTTCAAGGAACAATCAGTCTTCAGCAATTATTTATTCACGAGACATCATGCATATCACCCGGGACACGGGCTAGACGTCATCGTTTACGCTCTTCAGACTCGAGCGTGGTCAGATCTCGAGCTCCTGCTGCAGCTCCTGCTGCAGCTACTGCAGAGAACAAAGGGCCACTTGCACCACCTGTCAATACTGCGGTGTCGGCGCCTCCATGGCGAAAGATCTGACCGGGGACGCCGATTCCGTCGATGCATGGGAGGCGCTTTTCTGTGGACGCAAGACGGCTTGCATCAAGTGGCGTCCGTTGTCAGGGACAACCTCCTGCCTGGGCCGGGTTTCGTGAGAGGGTATAATAAATACATACCCGCCCAGCGTAAATCAGAGCGCCGACCGTCGAGTGAGCACCTGGGCACACGGGTAAGCGGCTGGCTGTTCTGGTGGCAGAGGAGACTCCGAGTGAGCAGGAAGGCTTGAGATCTCGGGAGACGAGGACTCCCCGTGTGTCCACTCTCTCGAGCACTGACTCAGACGAGACTAACGTTGAAGTGGACTGCAGGACTACTGTGATGCGCTCTGTGTAGCGCGTCATGGCAGTGATATATGTCTGCCCGTCGACTGACTCGACAAGGTGATCTGTCTCGTCTGAGCTCATGGGCGCACTGGCTGCCGAGGCACGGAGTCGAGGGATGCAACAACATTTGCTCCACGAGAGCGCAGTGTTGCATTCCATGCACGACTCTCACGTACGGACCAGAGAAGCACAACACAATGGCAGTCAAGTCGAGACAATCACGCAGTATCAGGATTATATACCGGCTAGCTCGGCATATCAGGAATATGTGCCTCAACAAGCATATCAAACAAATCACGACACGTATCCCACTTACCCTATGCAATATACGCAGCCGTCTTATGAGACGCTGCATCAACCGGTGCCGGAACCTTTGACCTTAGGCAACGCCTCTACTGGACAAATGTCCGTAGGGGGGATGTTCGACTATACCTTGGCGGATCGATATGTCGGCTACTCTTCTGGTCAGCATATTCTCTCAGAGCTACTGCGTGGGACTGATCTACCTCAATCTTGTCCCTGGCCTCTTTTCGAGTGCAATCCATTCTTGAAGGAAATGGACAGCATGATATCCGTTCCCTCTCTGACCATCCCTTCGAGAAAGTCGTCATCGGTCATTTTCGAAATTTATGACGAGATCGTCTCGGCACTCTTCCCCATTTTCCTTCGTGACGAGCTGCAGACCATGCTTGGTCAAGTTTATCTGAACAATCTCATAGTTCGGCGAGACATTGCAGAAAGCACGGGCAATTGTTATGCGCTCATTCTTGCACAGGTCACCGGCATTCTCTCGCGAACACAGCTTGGCTTGTGCGAGATGGCCACTCAGTGTGTCAGATACACGCGTAGTGGACTGGCTGACCTCTTTCTGCGTCCCACCTTGGGCGGACTGCAATATCTGCTTTCAATAGTTCTTGTCAATCATGCCAAGGAACTGCCAGATCCAATCTGGTTTACCAGTGGAATGGCCGTCTCAATGTGTATCGACCTTGGCTTACATCATGAGACGGAAGTGGCCGGCGAACAACTCAGTGTCGAGGATCAAAAGAGTCGCGAACAAAGGCGGCGGCTATTTTGGTCGACTTATGCTATCGATCGTGGCCTTACATTGGCACTGGGCAAACCGCCAATTCTGGACGAGAATGCAATCACGACTCCGTTTCCCGCTACCGTCTCTGCACGCGCACTGGCGAGATTTCAGATTAGACGAATTCAGAGCAGGATTGTCAATTCGCACCAGAGACTTGCCGCCACAATGAGTACTCATGTGCCATATCCGACACCTCAGGAGCAGCAATTGAAGAAGGAAATAGCTGAGTGGCGTCATGCAAAGCAGGGCGAAGAACTGATACAAGCTGATAACACTGAGCTCTTACTGCTTCGTCGTGGCCTCAGCAATAAGGATCATGCATCAATGCTACGATCGCTACAGATTGTCATACAAAATCTGAAGTCTTACCGTAAAGAAGCTCTACAGATCGCCATTCTCGAGGGATTGCTCGTGGTGCACGACATCTCGCTCAACCTAATCACTCTGTTGTATATCTACAGGTTCGGTGTAGGAGTGCACGGATTGACGTTGGACCATATTCAGTCTTGTATAGAGGACATGAAGCCTGTTTATCAGCAACTTGCTAGACGCTGGAGCAGCGCCACATCGAATTTATTCTTGGTGGAAAGTATCTTCAAAAAGCTGTGTTTTCCCTAGGCTTGGGAAACTCAAGGGAAGGAGGGCCAGGCTGGAGATGGTCCCAAGAAGAGGATGCATCATGGATGCGTGGCCTCGCGCGTCGGAGTGGGAAGTGTAGCAAAGTGTAGCATGGCGTTTGGCGATTGTAAATCTATACCTACTGGGTACGAAATTTGAGTACACTTGTATAGACCTAGCTATGTACATATTTATGTACATACTCGAGTAAGTCCATCGGACTTGAAGTGCAAAATTGCTTGTGAGAAGCTTTCTGACGTTTGTGCGACCCGAGGGCGATCCCCGTAGTTCAGCCGAGTTATCTGTTCAGCCACGTTCATCATCTGCTGCTGAGATCCATCAAGCTGTGCTTCTTTACTGTACAGCTAACTTATTCGTATATAAAGAGGCATTCTCTCGTAACAAGACACAGGTATCTCGTGCTCGGAGTAGCGAAGGGCGAGAGATGAGTACCGTAAGTTCAACCAACGACCGACTGTATATATGGCACGACATGACGGAAAGCTAATTACGTGGGGAATAGTATAGTTCTTCACGACCACAAATGACGCCGCGCGTGGCCTCGTCATCATACAAGGAAGACCGGGCGCGACAACAACAACAACAAGACGAAAAGACTACATCATCTTCGCAGTCGAATGACACCGAGGGAGTAGGAAGGGTAGATGACAAGAGTCGGCCGGATATCGTGCGGAATCAGAGTTCGACGTACGGCGATATGAAGCGGCATCAACAGAACCAGAGTTTGAATGCGTCCGAGAGCAGTAATTCCTTCGGATATTCCTCGAGGGCATAGAATCTTCTTGGCTTTGTTACATTCAGTACGGTATGGCTACGTCGTGGTACACACAAATTGGACGGTCATCGTGGTGGTAATGGTAATGGTGAGGAGGAGACTATGTATATTCTACACATGAAAACCTCAGTCTACGCGTTTTGTGTTTGTGCACGCATACTACATGCGACAGCACAATCCGTCATCAGCACTACACTAGACTTTTCCTTATGACTCCCGCCTGTGCATGACTCCGGCGCCGGCCTGGTGACTGGGAAACACGAGAGTATCCGCGATAACGACATTCTCAGGCCGTGCAACCGCAAAGACGATGATTTCAGCAATGTCCTGGGGAGTGAGTGGCGTGACGCCTTTATAGATTGCGTCTGCTTTGGCCTTGTCGCCCCTCATGCGGACGACGGAAAATTCCGTCTCGACTTGGCCCGGGTCGACTTGAATCACGCGAATCGCGCTGGCCACGAGTTCTTTGCGCAGCGAACTGGTGAAGGCGGCCACGGCTGCCTTTGAGGCACAGTAGATGCTTCCTCCGGCGTACGGTTCACGGCCCGCGATCGAGCCGATATTGACGATATCGCCGTGTCCGCCGTTCGCTTCAAAGACCTTGATGATTTCCTGCGTCATGTTGATGAGCCCGAGGACGTTGACGGACATCATGCTCGCCACTTCGTCTGGGTCGATCGACCCTACTTTGTCCGTGCCGAGCACGAAACCTGCATTGTTGAGGAGGACATCAATCTTGCTGAATTCCGCCGGCAGTGCCTTGATGGCCGCCTGAATCTCCCCCAAGTTGCCGACGTCGAGCTTGATTGTGTGCACACTCGCTCCTTTTCCCTCCAGGTCCCGCTTGATCTCATTCAGGGTGTCGATTCGACGTGCCGCCAGGACGAGGTTGATGCGTCCGTCGCGGGCTTGGTGCACGAATTCCTCCGCCGTTGCTTTCCCGATGCCGGACGAAGCGCCGGTGATGAGCACCGTCTTGCCCTGTAATCTGCTCGATGCCATGCTGACGCTCCGCAAACAAGTCTTTGTCTGTAACAGGCGAGCGGAAGCCCTGTTGAGCATAATCCTGGATTAGATTACGTCTCGTGAAGCGTCATGTACTTGACACGGAAGCTTCCAAGGTTTGCCAGATGAGATTAGTCTCCGCTCCCGCTTGGCAGCAAGGCTCCGCAACGGGTGTTGTTGCCAAGCTAGGAAATTCATGCCGGCAGCAACCAGCAGCTTGGACAATGATTTTGTATTTGAGATTGGCACACTAGCTATGGCATATCATGTGTTGAGTGTCTGGAGCCAGCAGAGATGCCAACACGGAATCAGGCGCAACTCGAAACACAGAATCATGTATAAGCAGTATAGTTTATATTTACAAAGAAGCTTTGAAGAACAAAGGATCTAGTCTTCGCTGCTGGTCTTGACTGTAAAAACTCCAGGTCGTGGTAACTCATCTCCGACGTCCATCAAGGTAGCATCGTCGTCCATTTCAACATTGTGCTCCTCGTTCGAGTGCTTGACATCCTCTCGATGGTGTCGCGCCTCGGCCTGTCTCTTTCGCCTCAGCTGAGATTCCCGCGAGGACTCGACGTGACCGGCAATGTTTGCTTCTTTGGCGTGTTCGCGATTAAAGTGCCGTAGCTCGCGATCGTTCATGATGGATTCACGGACTTGATTATCGCGCGACTCGATGCGGGCAAGATGCTTGTCCGTCTTCTGCTCCAGCGACTTTCTGTGATCCTGAACTTTTTGCAATTGCTCCGCTCGCCGATCTTCCGCCTTGTCCATATGTCTCAAGAGCTTGCTCTCAGAGTCGGCCACAGCGGGAATTTCCGCTATGCCGGCCTTTCGGTACGCTTCTTGTCGAGCGGCCTGTGCGCGTTCAAGTGCCTCCTTGCGTCTTTGCTCCGTTCGCTCGAGATGTTCATCCACCCTTTCCCGGTGCTCGACGGTCTTCTGGACCCTGTGTTGTCGATGTGCATCGAGGCGAGATTGGTGTGCGGCATCACGTTCGATTCTCGAAACAGAGTCGGCAAGTGGAGAACTTCTCGTCATGAAAGAACACTATGGGAAAAGTCCCTTCTCTGATTTGTATAAGTTTCAGATCATCTTAGTACCGCTATCATATTCTCCAGAGACGATCTACCCACTGCGTAGTATTGCAGCATCGTGACACCGAATGCAAAGTGGAGAGGGGTCGTCACCCAAATGTGGAGTGAACAACACACGTGCAAGCTTTAGTTGATGGCCAATTTCGAGACGAATAAAGTCTATCTTAGCATTCATGGCCAAGATAGTCCTTTTCGTAGAAGCCTGCCGACTGGATACGCATGGCTTGACTTGGCAGCGTTCAATCACAATTAGAGGTGGTGTAGCTGTAGCAGTTGGTGCTAGCTGAAGTGCACTACTAGCTATAGCAGCTAGTACTTGCAGTTCACCAATTCGGCAAAACTTCGCTTGCCACTTGCCAAGACATCCATGAACAGGGATTAATTCTCCGCGGTGATGCGAGCAATCCCGGGATTTGCAATTGGGTCTTGCCACTATACGGCAGCTTCACGCCTGCCGGATCGCAAAGACCGCCATATGCATGGACGTATCTCCGCGAGAAAGTGACGAGATGCGCCGATCGCGATTCCCTCATCTGCAGATCCACGGTGGCCATGAGAATATGACGTCAATCTTGGTTCGCAATATCCCACGTTGAAGGAGTTTCGCTTCTGGGGAAATTGCCGAGGAATCCGTTGTGCTGCTCTACTGTCAAAGGCAGGTAGCGAGTGTAGTTGGATATACAGATCCCACCGTGGTTGATCTTCTGTGCAAATGCCGACAGCCGGATGACTTGACATGTCCCAAATGAGCACGGTCAAATTCTCACTAGCTAGTGAGAGATGTGCATGGGAAAGAATCTAGCAACTACACACAAGAACATTTATTCATGCATGGCATTATGAAGCAAAGAAAAGTGCTTGATGCAGGATACATCTGTGATAAATCATTTGCAAGTGCCTGTCGTCAAAAGGCAACCAGGTATATACAAATCACTTGCCCCCACACCACGGCAAACCCAAAGGCAGAACGGCATGAGGAGGCTACGGTGACGCACGCGCGCCAAGTGTCAGCAAGCAAATCCCGATTGGCCATCTGAGATGCAGATCGATCTTCACTACTGACGCGGAAACTATACTAGGCACAGCAGCTGCAAGTATCTTCAGTCACTGCGCGCTTACAAGTCTTCCTTCGTTTTGCAAACGTGGCCAAGTCGACTTCTATAGGTGGTATTGATTAAGTTGAAGGGCTCCTGCCACCGACCATTGCAGCCACTCGGTCCACAAACGCACTTCTGAGGGGACATCACGGACTTTGATCTGCAGGGCAACCTTAAAACTTACCATACAATCGAATGACACAATAGCGTGACGACGGAAACATGGGTTGATCTTCCATGCATGCCACGATCATAACGTGCAGTTTCGTGGCAAAGTGCTGTGAACGAGAAGTATATATAAGTTGTGCTGCAACTCCTGGATGGCAACAACAAATCATCAACCTCTACAACTTAATTCAGACTCGACCCACCTTTCTCCTCGTCCCCTCAACCTCTCTTCATAATGCAGTACTCGAAGTTGGCTCTCATAGCTTCTCTCCTCGCTAGCACGGCTGCAGCTCCACTGAAGGCTCGTGGTGAGTCCTCTGGACTTGACACTATCATCGGCAGCGTCGTCGGCACCGGCTCGGACAATCAAGCAGGAGACAGCAACTCAGCTTCCGCAAGTGGCAATGTAAGGATATTACTTGAGCGTTCATAATCGATCGTGTGGCTAATACATTTAGGGCAATGGCAACACGGGAGCATCCGGCAGTGCTTGGGACTTCTTGAATGGTGCCTCGGCCACCGACAATGGCATCGGCAATGGTAATGACAACAACAACGGCGTCAAGATTGGAAAGCGTGGTGATGGCGACGAAAACATTATTGGATCAATTGTCGACGATGGTTCTAGCAATCTCGCTGGTGTCGGCAATTGGGCCTCCGCGGCCGGCAATGGTAACAACAACGCCGGTGCTGTGGCAAGCGCAAGTGACTTCTTAAACGGGGCTGTTGCCAAGGACAACGGCATTGGCAACGGCAACGATGGAAATTCCGGGATCTCCATGGGCAAGCGTGGAGAAGTCGAAGATATCCTCGGTTCCATTGTTGGCACCGGTAGCTCGAACGCTGCTGGAAATGGCAATGACGCAGGTGCAACCGGCAATGGCAATGGCAACACGGGAGCGGGCGCATCGGCTGGAAACTTCCTGAATGGTGCGAGTGCTACTGGCAACGGTATCGGGAACAACAACGACGGCAACTCTGGACTTTCCATTGGCAAGCGTGGAGGTGTGGAGGACATTCTTGGGTCGATCGTCGGAACTGGCTCTGGCAACGAGGCCGGGAATGACAATGGTGCATCAGCATCTGGTAACGGAAACGGCAACACTGGTGCATCTGCATCTGCCGGCAATTTTCTAAACGGTGCCAGTGCGTCAGACAATGGTATCGGCAATGGCAACGACAACAACTCTGGTCTGTCGATTGGCAAGCGATTGGCTGCATTGGAAGCCATCGTCCTCGCGAAGCGTTCATCCTCCTGTGAGTCTCCCTCATCTATCGTCGGATCCGTGGTCGATGCTGGTTCTTCAGATGTCGCGGGCGTGGCTGACTCTGCTAGCGCAATAGGTAATGGCGTATCGAACACGGGTGCCTCTGCAGGTGCAAACAATTTTCTCAACGGCGCGAGTGCCAATGACAATGGCATCCTGAATGACAATGACGATAATACGCTCGTTGCACTGACGTTGCCCTCGAGTGTCACGATTTTATGACGACGCGTTCCCTTTCTCCGCTAGTATCACTTTATAATGACTTTCAAAACTACAACACACACATGAAAATATACTTTATGATGATAATGAAAATGTCACTTGTTTATCATGACCATATACACAATTTGCACTTTGGTCACTTACCTACTTGCTTTCTTGCTGGGATTTTGTGACGGCGTGCGTGTGGGGATGGTCTCTTGACTGTAAGATTGGTGCTGAATGAGAACAACGACAATCTCGATATCTCGGCACGATTGGCACGATCCTGCCAGCGAATTCGAGTCGAATGTTGTATCAATTTGCAGCTACGAATTGAGCGTTGTGCTATATCCGCTGATTGTTGTCCAGCTCATCGGTGAGCGCACAGGCCAAACCAAACAACCAATGCGATGCGCGTCTCATTGTCGACTTCGGGAGAATGCGGAGCACGTGGGATTATTAGCCGCATGCACAGAGAACGTGCTGCACGTGCAGATGAGCTCGGCTATATGATCACTTGAGCTAGGGTTACAATTGACAACATGCATCAACCATGGCCAGGACGATGGTCTCAAATTACATATGCATCAGGACAGTTTGCTGGCTCAATTAATGTGACAGTTGTCGTAGACGGGTTGCAACGACTTGGCTGGCATACAATACATCTGCTCATGGTTTCCGATCGTCCCGTATGTACGGAATTGGGCATGGATCACTGGTTCTGCACGGTCAGGATGATTATCTCAATCGGGCAAGGATGACCAATTGATAACATTCAAACGTGGGAGGACGCCGATCGGCCGATCGCTACACCGATACGCCGAGTCTCGCGTCTCCCTCCTCCTCCTTCTTGAGGCTTGTGCTTTGAATTCAAGCTTGTGCTGAGGTGACACAAAGTCTTCACGACGTTCTTTATGTTTAGATTCGTCGAAGCTTCAAGTCAATTAGTCATAGATCCATAGTCGCATCTCGTACAAACTGGTTCTCACTGTACCCAATGTTGCGAATTAGCAATCACATATATAACGTTAGCACTTAGTGGGACAAGGCTTATCAACTCTCTTTGCGATGGATCGCGTCGTCGGTGAGTCGGTGTCCACAAAACTTGATTGTTAAGCCGATGCATCGTCCAATTGAAATGTCGCGTTACTCCGTTGGCGCCCATTGTGTGGGAGGGACAACAGCGTTAAGGGAAGGGGATTGTCACTCAAAGTGGCTTTCGATTCTCCCAATTTGTCATCTCTTGGCTCTGCCCCCCTAGCAGATGCTTATTGACTCATCGGCATGGTTCCACCGCCGATGGTTGCAGCATCGGTAGTGTATAAGATGCCACACATCGTCGCTAGCCTTCTTTTTGTTGCTAGATAGCAGGAAGTACCTCAACACGCTACAGAGTAATACGCCAGCTCGGATAATTCGAGATGGCACTCAAGGACATGCTTCGCATCAAGAAAACGGCTAAACCGTCCTCCACTCCAGCATTGAGTGAGAGCCCGACGTTCGAAAAGGCCTCGGCGGACGAGTCTTACCCCAAGGATGGTCTGGTGGCAGCTGAAGCAGCGCCTGAGGATCAGCAGGAATATCCCACAGGCCTCAAACTTTTTGTCATCATTGCTGGTCTGGCCGCCGGTGTGCTACTCATCGCGCTCGACCAGACGATTGTCGCAACGGCGATTCCTAAAATCACCAATCAGTTCCACTCTGTGGAAGACATCGGTTGGTACGGATCGGCGTACTTCTTGACTGCGGCTGGTTTGACCACAATCTGGGGCAAGGTTTACCAAAACTTCAACATCAAGTACTGGTTCTGTGCCACTGTCGGTATATTCGAGGTATGTCGTTTGTCCTTTCATCATCATAACAGGAATCGTTCTAATGCGAATAGCTCGGATCATTGATTTGCGGGGCGGCAAACAACTCGACGACGTTGATTGTTGGCCGTGCGATCGCCGGACTCGGTGTCTCTGGCATCTTCTCCGGAGCCTTGATTATTGTCGCTCACGAAGTACCACTCGAGAAGAGATCCTCATTCATTGGACTGCTCGGCGGTATCTATGGCATTTCCAGCATCATTGGACCACTCGTGGGCGGCGCATTCACCGAGAGGGTTACATGGCGATGGTGTTTCTACATCAACTTGCCAGTTGGCGCTCTGACTATCGTTGCGGTGCTCTTCTTTGTCAATGTCAAGCAGGCTGCAGCCACGAAAAGTCTGAAGGAGAGGATCTTGGCCATCGACCTCTATGGTGCCTCAGTCTTTATTCCGGCCATCATCTGTCTGATTCTAGCTCTTCAGTGGGGAGGTTCGACTCATCCATGGGACTCTTCCGTTATCATTGGTCTCTTTGTGGGAGCCGGACTTCTCGCCATAGTCTTCATCGCGCTACAGCTATACCTTGGAGACGATGCCATGCTGCCTCCACGAATCCTGAAGAATCGAACGGTATGGTCATGCAGTATTTTCGCCTTCTTCTTCACTGCCGATTTCTTCCTGCTCACCTACTACATTCCAATTTATTTCCAGAGTATCAAGGGCTCCTCCGCCATTCACTCGGCCATTCAGTTGCTGCCATTCATGATTGCTGTCATTATTTCTAGCATTACAACTGGTGGCCTGGTCACGAAATTGGGCCGATATGTGCCAATTTTGTGGGCTGGAATTCCATTCCTAGTTGTCGGCACAGGTCTGATCACCACTTGGCGCATAGATACTGGCCACGCCAAATGGATCTCGTACCAAGTCATCATGGGACTCGGTACCGGTGGATCATTCCAGATTCCACTTACTGCGATTCAGGCAAGTCTGCCCATCGACGAGATCCCAATCGGCTCAGCCTGTATTGCGTTTGCACAAACATTGGGCGGTGCCATTGGAGTCGCTGTGGCACAAACGCTGTTTGTCAACAACCTGACCAAGTCACTGCACAGCACGCTGCCGGGTCTGTCAGTGACTTCAATCACTCAGGCCGGAGCGACGGGCTTCAGAAGTATTGTCAGTGCTCAAGACCTGCCATTCGTGCTTGATGCATACATGAATGGTCTCGTGTCCACCTTCAGGACTGGCTTGATTGCAAGCTGTATCGGCATCATATTCGTCGCTATGGTGCCCTTCAATGGCACGGTCAAGCAAGATGCTGCCGCGACTCCGGAGAAAACGACACAAGATCAAACTTCCGTGCCCGCAGAGGTGGTGTGAAGGGCATGCGCATAGCGATCCATTTACGCGATTGTCTCCCATGACTTGATGAATTCCAAGACGAGATCTACTCAACACGACACATTGTTTTCACACGGCAGAATTAGACTGTAGACTCTTCTCTATTACATAGTTGAATAATATTACTATATATGTCTATGCTTATCGATACTCGATGTCAATGACTATGAATTGATGCGGCAGCATTGGTGATACTTGATCCTCATGGTGCCGAAATACAGAATTTTGTACATCTGGTCGATTTAAGGACAGATGTGGCGCACTTTGTCGTGAATCGTCCATGTCTCACGACACGCACTCAGCTACGCACTGACCATAAGGAGGTCTTTCGATTGACAATTAAAGTGTAAGCACAAGCGTACACAAGAGCCGACTGCTCGCGTGCCGAGAGTTCCCAAAGTACGCTGCGAGCATGCGCAAGGATGCACTTCGTGAGTAGAATTTCGTGTAAAACCCGATGGCTCGAAATTCGCTCAATGCACTTTCGATCGTCCAGTGCAGCCGTTGCCAGAGCCATATGGTGATTCGTGCATCAAGATGTGGATCCCCGCCTAGACAAGCCTCAGATGCTTATAATCTTACAAGCAACAAATATCATGTCAGGTGTTTTCCACTTGCAGTAACGAAACCAAGATATTGCATAGATACATTCCGTCCTGTCAAAATCCTTATACGTCAATAGATTTATTTGTCACTGAAGTGTCTTCGTAGCTCAGCTGGCTAGAGCGTTCGACTGTTAATCGAGAGGTCCACAGTTCAATCCTGTGCGAGGACGTTTTTGCACGTGGTACAACTCCTGCCAGTAAAAACTGATTGTTAATGTCAACAACTTTTTAGACAACCGCGGTGTAATTGACACTCTCCCGACATACAGATATATGTATGTATGCCACTGGCACTAAAAACATTGGTACATATCCATTGTACAGGCAAAAGTACAAGAGAAGGAGTGCGAGGATAAGAGTCTTGATTTGTAGCTGTTTTAGATGTGCCACGGCTACCTAAACTTCATAGTCTGGCACATGAAGCTTATTGAGCGATTGTGTCTTTCAATTTGCTTATGCTTTCGTAGTCGAACGTTTTGTTCCTTGAAAGACGAATGAAATTTTTGTTTCAGAACAATTGACAAATCAAGGTGACAGTCACACTCCTCACTGAAGTTGTGGTCACGATTGAGAAGGAGGTGATGGTCGCCGGGGGGCCAGGAAATGGGCCCGTTGTGGTCGAGTGAAGGTTGATTTGGAGGTTATCGTTGTCGTGGGCGTTTCACTTTCCGTGACGGTGACTACCATCAGACTACTGCTGCTGTCCTGCACAGTGACCATTGGCGTCACGGTGACGGTGGTCAATGCCAGGCACATCTGAGGATGCTTGAAGCTTTGTCCGTGACTGTCACAACTTTGGTGATGGTCTTTGTGTCGGTCGAGAAACTCGAACTAAAGTCGAATATAGGAGATGTACTTTCCACAATTATCGTGGATATAATCGTAGAAGTTTGTGTGACTCAGGGGTTAGTCGCTCATTGGTCAAGCTTTTTAAAACAACCTACTGCCTGCTCTGGCATCGAACAGTCTTTGGACCATCATCTGATGTCAGATACAAATTCACAACATGGCAATTTCTTCCAACTCAGGATTGCGTCAGTGACATCTTCATGCTCCAAATGGTCTTTCATCACATCCAAAGTCTCGAGCCATATGTTTGCACTTCTATATGCAAACAAAGCGGCGTTATGTATTTCAAGAAGCCGTCAAGCTGGCATTCATTTTGAGATGCTGGTAAGTGTGAGTGGTCATTTTGAGCGAAACTGGCGTGATCGAGAAATTAGATGGTTGACAATTTGACAGTCACAAGGTTGGTGGTCACACCATACCCGTTATGAGCTCAAGTATTGATTGGCAGAAGGTTGATAAAAGTGATTCCATATAAAAGCAGTGAATCACCACAGATGCTGGTCGTAATCATTGTAGATTTTGTGTTTAGACAATTGTACTCTTCACCAAGGTCATCTAGCGCTCCCAGTGATAGTTTCCGGTAGTGGAGACGTAGTCCACCATGTCATATCGTACGATCAAGCCCAACGATGCTTATTGTGCATACACTCGATCCAGAATTCGGAGCTAGCTATAGGGGAGTGGTTTCAATCTTGGCCACACGATAAATGCACACACTTGTGATCAAGTGATCAGTCGCTGATCAGTCTTTCACTAATCCAGAGTAGAGCTGTGCCTGCAGCAGCTCTCTTGTATTTATATTACCAAACATTGTTTGTCACTTAATCACGTATATATAGGTATATATCAAAACACTCAATTCACCACAACACTAATGCCATATTGTCCACAGGAGTTCACCGGCGTTCTTCATTGTCGATTTCGAGCGCGGCAGCTGCTCACCCGTGGAAATAGCTCAAGGTGCTTAGTTAAAGACAGCTGCGCATTGAAGAACAACTATAGGCCTCTGACCAGGAGTATAGCAACGATAGAACACGCATGGGACGTAAAAGAATAAAGAATGCTACCAGCAAGTCAACCAATGCATATGCTGCGCGCCCGGTTCTCCAAAAATGGCCAAAGAGTTGCGAGCGACTGCTGCTGCAATTGAAGCTGGTTCCATCGAAGATTTGACTACAACTACCGTAATCATCATCGAGCCTAGGAGTGCTCTCGAGCACCTTTATGTCAGTCCACGAGAACTGAAAAATGCAGAAAGATTTGGCATAACTCGCGGCATCCGGCCTGTACTGTATATTGGCTTGACAACGATCGCCTTGCTATCTTAAGCCCTGATGGTGGTAGCAGGCACCGTATGGTTCTACACAACTCAATAATACTGCTTATTCAGCAACCTGTCAGATCTGGCAAAGTTCCACTTCGAAAACACCGGCTGCGGTGTCATGGCAGCCTCTGTTGCAGAAGCACTTACGTCTATGCTTTTGACGAGCTCCAAATTGTCGATTGGCTTTATCTCGTTTTAATCGACGGTATGTTGCACTTATCAGCAAGCGGCAGGAAAGCTTACGATTTTCTCGCAAAGTTGTGAACATACATATAGAAGCACAGAATGAAGCACAAGCAGGAGACAAAGCCTTTTAGACCTAGCAATGTCGGAGCTAATTCGGTGATTCTATCCTCTGCGTTTCGAAGGTCTCTTGCCCGCGAGCTGCGAGAAGCTGCAGAAATGATCGACAATGGCACCGCCCAGGAGCTGGCGACGCTGATCTCGAGTTTAAACATGGATGGAGGTGCCCTCAGTCATTTATACTTGACCACACAAGATGTCAAGGCAGCCAGACATGCCAGTCTTGCATGCGGGGGCAAATCGTGCCTCTACATAGTCTTCACACTGGCGGCTTGTATATGCTTGAGCTTGATGGTCGTTTCGGGCACCGGCATCTGGACGAAGGAGGCATTTACATTTGTTGCCGGATCCATTGATCCGGTAGGCACTTTCATCAATCTTGTTGCAAGCACGAACACATGTGTCATCGTAACCGTAAGTATCCTCCTAGGCCAGCACAGGTCAGAAATATTGCTTCTTCAGCAACCCGTACAAGGGCCAGATCTAGGTGATTTCCATCTTGCAGATATTGGCTGGGGTACCCTGGCAGCCTGTGTCGCAGTAGCTGCCATTGTGATCGTGCCTCACGAGACTACAGGTGATTAGATAGCTGTATACTACGATCTCGGACGCAACAACCATGAGATGTATCGCCGTTGATCAAAAATCTCGATGCTCATATGTATATTTACAGCTTCTTTAGTAACAGTCTGCTCTGCTCTATCGGCAATACTGAATCACGGTAAAAACCTCAAACGCGCGTCTGGGCATGATCATCGTCGAAGTCGAAAGATCTCTAGAGTACACACTGCCGTGAAACCAGAGTACGGCAGCTGCAGTCTGGCACTATGCGCTTTCTATAACGTTGCGAACCGTTAACGTCAGGGATCTCAAGTTCTTCATTTTGAGCTCAAATTGTTATAGCATGTAGCTTTAGCCGTGTACTACGAGACTTTAAAACTTCTGTATAACAATTGTGAAAATCATGTTGATGACTTCGACACGCTCAGAATGAGATGTGGTGATACCGAAATTGCTTCCGTAAAACTCGAAGTGAACAATTCGACTCAGAGCACCAGCTCCAATACCAGTGCCAGAACTCACACGCGCCGAATGGACACAAACTCCATCGATCCCGTAGCGTCCCGTTGGCTGAAAGTCCTCTCAGGCCAGGGCAAAACGGAAGGGCAGGGCAGGGCAGAGCTCATCACTTCACAGAAGTCGTCTCATTACTGGCTGCCACGAGAGTCATGGTTTGATCACCAACCTTGGATTTGGTCATCGCTGGATTGCTACCCCTATTCAACGACGGATCGTGACGCTAAATTGCCAAAACACGAGCTTTGATTGGCTCAGAGGCTCCGTACAACTCGCATTCTTATCGATGGTGGCGCCGCCCACGGATTGTGACGCGAATTGCCTCTGCACCAATGAAATCACGTACTCTCACGGATCGTGACGCTAATTCCTCACGTTAGAGCACATCTTCTTAACAGAGCACGGATCGTGACGCTAATTTTTGGTGCGCACTTTGGACTGCGCTCTACGTGGTCACGGCTTCTCTGCTCATGTAATCTTCACAGTTCCAACGGTTGGCTCTTCTGCTCATATAATTCCACAGCTTCTCTGCACAGCGCTGCCAGCTGGACTGTACCACGGATGTGAGCTCAGAGCACGCCAAGGCATTAGAGATTACCCCTGATGCCGACAAGAGCTCTAGAGCCCACAGCCGTGAGTCCAGCTACGGCTATGCACAAATCTCTGCAGCTTCATGAAGCTTGCTGGAATCCACACGAATCGGCACGAAGTTGAGCTGGCTCGAATCCTCACAGATTCACACAAATCCTAGTATTATGCAAGGCTGTTTTAGACGTCGCAAATTATCTCTGACGTTGGTGGGCTTAATTCGAGTGATTTTGAGCTCAAATTTTGATAGAATATAGCTATAGACGTGTACTACGTGTATACCAATTCTTAGACCCTCTCACAAGCTTTTGATGACGCTATAGCTACTTCTATTTGATCTAATTCTGAAACGCGCACGTGCGCCCAATTTTTGTACAGAATCCCTGGAAATTCCTGGGAATTCTCACGTTGCCGACCTCAAAGCCTTCCACTTCATCTTTGGTGACGCAGAAAGCTGGTACTTAGGCGCAGAAGATAGAGATGAGCAGGACTATGCCAAAGCATTCACCAGAATTGGCTTTGTAGAGGAGTATAGCGACAATCTTGAAGAAAAATTCATGCGAACAAGCTAATCTATTCTGGCAATTCTGTGTTGTCGACGTCAAAACCTTCCACTTCAGCTTTGGTGACGCAGAAAGATGACATCTAGACGTAGAAGTCAAAGATGAACAAAAGGACGTTAAGAAACCAGTGAAATTCGTGGTATAGCGACGCTGGTGAGGTACCCGCTCGAATTTGACGTTGACGACGATACATGTGAATTAAAGGGGTCATTCAAATTTGCACGACTGCATACGACTTGGCACGAAGATGAGCTGGCTCAAATCCACACAAATTGGCTCGAATCCTCACGAATTGGCACGAATTGGCACGAAGTTGAGCTGGCTCGAATCCACACAGATTCGCACGAATTGGCACGAAGATGAGCTGGCTCGAATCCTCACAGATTCGTACGAATCCACACAAATTGGCACGAATTGGCACAAAGATGAGCTGGCTCGAATCCTCACAGATTTGCACGAAGTTGAGCTGGCTCGAATCTTCACAGATTTGCACGAAACCACACGAATGAATTGGCACGAATTGGCACGAAGTTGAGCTGGCTCGAATCCTCACAGCTTCACACGAAATCACACGAATTGGCACAAATTGGCACAAAGTTGAGCTGGCTCGAATCCACACAGATTCGTACGGATTTGCACAAAACCAGACAAATTGGCACGAAGTTGAGCTGGCTCGAAGCCTCACAGATTCTCATAAAACCACACTTACATACGTATCTTTGTGATCTGACAGTGTACATACGTTTGTGAGGTGAGGGCGCTGCCGTGCTTATGTATCTTTGTGACCTGACATGTGCTTAACTAATACGCTTGGCAGTAAGAGAGCTGCCGTGTGCACACATCTTTGTAATCTGATAGTGTATAGCTCCTTGTGAGGTAATGGAGCTGCCCTAAGCGTATACCTTTGTAATCTGCCGGTGTGTACCCCTTGTCAGGTAAGAGAGCTGCCAAGCGCTTTCCTATAAAGACCATACTTCTGACTAGACCTGGCAACCGAACCGTACTATCGGCCGAAAGTCCCGTAACTTACGGTGGTCCCGTACCGGCTCGGACCCGTAACTTACGGTACCACGTGCCCAACCGAACCGTACCGTAACCGAACCCGTAACGGACCCGTAACTGACCCGACCGTAACAAAGTTACGGTCAAGTTACGGGTGAGCCTGCCTTGACCTAGTTGATCAGCTCCAAAGTCGTCACAACAATGATGAATTGATACATGTGACATGAACGATTTTTCTTGGCGAGTATGGAACCTAATGTCATACTTGCATTGCTATCTACTGCTCGGAGGCAGAGTCATCCTCTCCTTCCACCTCCTCGTCTTCACTTGCGTCCTCATCCGAGTCGCTGCCAATGTCGATGACACCTTGAAGCAGCTCTTCGCCCAGAGTCGCGATATCGGATTCTTGCAGGATTCCTGCATCCACAAGAGCCTGCTTCGCGGTTGCTAGGGTGGACGGGTCTCGCTTGACGCTGTCGAGGAATGCATCCATTTGCGCCAGCCGGTCCTGCATGGCATTGACGATTGCCCTTTGAACCGTTACATCGGGCTGATTGGCCACGCCGTCGATGTCCGCATCGTCATGCCATTCAAGGCTCTCCGCATCGTCGATGTACTCCAGGCCAAGGCCTGTGCGTACACTAGTCAAGCGGGCAAGTTCGGCCTCCGTGTGTACGATCTGGGCCCGAAACACCTTCAGTGCTGCAGGGTCTAACCAGGTCTCCCTGTTTAGACCGTGCGCGGTGAGGACTTCATGGTCAATTTTGACTCGGTTCTTCTCCACTGCGATCCGCGCCTTGAAGGCTTCCATGATACTGGACTTCTCGCTTGCTGCGAGATCAGGCCTGGCCTGGATCTTTCTAACGAAGCGGCTCTGCTTCTGTGTGAGGTTATTGAATAATGTTTTGCGGACGCTTGTCATGAGAAGGGTCAGGCTTGCCTCTCGCTTTGGGCTTGGACCGGGACCAGGTGATAGCGATCGCTTTGGCATTGGAAATGTGGTACTGTCTGACAATTGATGCGCGATCGCGCAGAAGAAGAGCTAGAAGTCATACTTCCTTGGTTACATGGCCACATGGCCATACGTATGGCTCGGCAAAGTGAGAACAAGCCGTAAGCATAATCTCCATGATGTAATCTAAGTCGCAGGGCGGACTCAATAGCTTTTGTCAACATGACTTTGAAGTAGAGTGTCTAGTAATCAACTCGCCCAATCGCTGTTTGCATCTCAGCAAGGAATAGGAACGCATTCAGAAAATATAGTACTCTTAATATGCATTGATGGAGAGTCAATCAATCGAACCACTCACAGCGGAGTTGTTATCAAGCGAACTTTAGAGCAATACCTGGTAGATGAATTAATGACCCCTTTCCTCATCCATATAAAAGGCAAGGGTCCCGCACTTTCGTGATGCAGGTGTTGCACGCGTCCACTATGTCTGAGTACGACGCGGCTTTYGCGCAGGCGCTGCAAGAGTACACGGAAGCTGATGATGAAGACGTTGGACCCTCCAGCCGGCCACGACTAGCGTCCCCGGATCACGTGAGTGAGTATGACAATGAGTTGTTCTTTTGCTGATTTGGTGCTCCAGATGTCAGACACCGAGGAGGAACCGGTCGGCCCAGCAGCACGCCGACAGCGTTTCGCACCTCGCCCAGAGATACTCGCGCGGCCGTCGTCCTCGTCACCAGCGCCAGAGACAATCGGCCKCCCATCATCAGCTCCAGGCACACTCAGCGGGCCATCATCAGCTCCAGTGAGACTCGCGCGATCCAACTCAGCTCCAGAGACACCCGCCCGCCCCACATCAGTAGCTCCAGAGATACTCGCCCAGCCCACCTCAATAGCACCAGAGACACCCGGGCGGCCAGCGGGAGCCGACAAGGGCAAAGATAAAGTCCCAGCCGGTAAATACCCCAGGAAAGGCCCAGTACTCGCCAAGTCTCCGGGAAAGAAGAAGCCCCCTAAAGTCACACGTCCGTCCCAAAGAAGACCTCGAGCCGCAGGACCCTCGCACAGTAGAGCCGCAGCCGCAGGACCCAGTCCCCGTACCAGTAGAGTTGCAGCCGCAGGTCCCGGTCCCCGCACGAATAGAGTCACAGCCGCAGGTCCCCAGGCCCCAGTACAGTAAGCCTTGCAGAATCTTTACCCCATGAAATGTGATACTGACACGTAAAGGCGTCGTCGGCGATGGAGACCGGGCACCGTTGCCCTCAGAGAAATTAGGCGATATCAAAGATCTGTTGAACTTCTGCTGCCGAGGCTACCATTTGCAAGGGTGGTACGTGAAATAGCGCAAGAAACCGCCTCAGATTTGCGATTCCAGTCCTCAAGTCTAGGCGCCTTACAGGAGGCCGCGGAACTGTACTTGGTCAAGTACTTTGAGATCTTGGTCGTCCTTGCAGCACACGCAAGACGGGTCACCGTTCAGCCGAAAGACTCAGTGATATTCGCCAAGCTGCAAAACATGTTTGACTCAGGTGCCAACGGCAATAGACATGTTTGATAGAGTCAGACGCGCCCACCCAGCTATGACAATGAAGTTTTCAAATTTGATGGAAAAGCACCAATGTCATACTACAAGTTCTTCTGCCTCTTCATCCAGGCCTTCTCCCTCGTGCGCCCATTCATCCTGGACACGATTCAGAACTTGTTTCAGGCGCTTGCTATTGTCATCTTGAAAGATATCGGGCAGCGCCTGTGTACGGCCACCATCTGACAGGAGCTTAAGAAGGTCGAACCAATGCTCATCTTCTGCCTCGGTCACGGTCTGAAGCTTACGCTTCTTGCTGTAGGACGATCTCAACATCATGATGTCACTAATAGTCTTGTCGTTCAGGCTATGTCGATGATGTGTGACCACGTTCCTGCCCTGACTGAACAGACGCTCCACATCGGCGCCTGTTGCAGGCACTGCAAGGACGTCTCTCGCCATGAGAGTGAGGCTTGGCCACAAACCTTCTTTTCCTTTCCAATAATTTAAAATCATGCTGTTAGCACCC